>JAVJIX010000060.1:4277500-4477500 GCA_036785185.1 Paratrypauchen microcephalus
CTCACCCATAGCAGTTTGGTGTCAATTGGAGCAGTATCGCAGAACTTATGTTGAGCCGTTCTGTTCTACTAATGATCCCGTATCCGTTAGCGTGAGTGCTCGGGGCACTGATTTGCGGTGTCCAAATAACACAAACTTTAGCACTTTTCAAATCACAGAAGATCGCTGTGTCAGGGTAGACTTTTAGTAGATTCCAAAACGGCCTGAAACCCGATATCGCAACAGAAAAGTAAAGTTCAGAGCGGTGTTAGCTTCTTTCGGACTAGCGGTGTTTACAAAACAGCTGAGTTCACGCATGCGCACTGTCCTCTCTGATGACGTCATCAAATGAAACTATAGCTGGATATCGGGTTTCAGGCCGTTTTGGAATCCACTAAAAGTCTACCCTGACACAGCGATCTTCTGTGATTTGAAAAGTGCTAAAGTTTGTGTTATTTGGACACCGCAAAGTAATGCCCCGAGCATATGATACGAGCACCATGTTAACGGATACGGGATCATTAGTAGAACAGAACGGCTCCAACATAACTTCTGCGATACCACTCCAATTGACACCAAACTGCTATGGGTGAGTAAAACTACTTGTTTTATTGCCGAAAGAAGGCTCAGATTGTAAAAAAAAAAGGTTACTTTTCCTTTAAGTGGTATAGAGTTTGTCACCTACTTGTCTTGCCAAGTTACATGCCAGATCTGTGGAGAGGCTACCCTGCTCACATGTGACATAGTGCCTCTTTAACAAAGAATTGATCAGTGCCTTAGAAATAATGTACAGTGTAATTACCTTGGTCCTTGTTGTTGACGTTGACTTTCAGGTTGATGTAGGAGCATGCTGGTCCATTCAGAGAAATCTTAGGAGCTGAGGATCCTTTGACAATGGTGAACTCCAAATCTGACCCTTTAAGCTGTAGACAAATAAATAATAGTTTACAGGCATTAAAATATATTTAAAACTCAATCCTCTTCATAACCTGTTCAATCACCTTCTAAAGACATTTTACTGCACTACTGAAAGCAAGTTAATAGTTTGGGTAAAGAATATAGTTCAGCTCATTACTCAAAATTGCCCCACACTTACAGAGTTTTGTAAACAACAGCAGGCCCTAGATGCCTTTCATACATATACAGCACATTACAATAAGTTACGCCCCATGAAACACCAAGGCTAAAGTTAATGAATAATGCATTGTATAACATTTGGGTGCTACTGCTTATGTGGGGTTAGAATGCACTGAAAGTTTATAGATTTGCATATCTCTACCATTTAATGTGGTTAGATATGTGTATGGCCAGCCTGTACTAGAAAAAAAGTCACAATTTTTATAGCCATAATTACACACCATAATTTTGTTTGCTTAAGAGGTAAAGTTATCTGCTGAGTTCACACTTTTCCATTAACAGAGGAGAGTATGGTGGCACCCATAGTCTAAAATTCTCCCCGATGGTCTAAAAACAACCTGGTCTATAGCAAAAGGAGAAATTCAATTATTATATTATATCTGCCTGAAGGGAGGAGCTAACTACAATGAAATTACACAAACCTGGTCTATATCACATTGGCATCACAAAATCCCACTTTGTTGCTCATTGTCTTATTATAAACATTTAAAAGGAACTATACTGGGTAAAAAGGTCTGCTTTAAGATTCTCAAATTGTATGAGATGAACTCAAATCTAAATTATTTGTGCCGCCACAGTCTCCCCACAATCTATGTGAAACACTGGACTGGATTAACTGGTGCCTCTATTGCATTTTAATAATCTGTTGATAGACATTTATAGTCAGAATTGCACCAGTTTTAAAGTTTTAATAGACCTATGCAAATACAATTCTTGTTTTCTTTGTTTTGTTTGTAATGTCTGTATATGGGGCTTATGAAAAAGACTGGTACTCTCATTAGGTTTTCTCTTTATAAATAAAGATAAATGAAATTAAATGTTTGGTTAAATCCTTCTGTCACTCAGAATTAAACAAAATTACTGAACCACAAAATGAAAATATCACCAAAATATTGTCAAATGGATCAGATCAAACTGCAGTAGTCAGAATGAAAATGTATACATTCTTAGCCAGTGTTGAATGTTGATGTACACACAGGATGAGACAGCCGATTAACATAATTGATCATTGAAGCTTTAAGGTCTTAAAATATGTTAATAAGGGATAGAACCATTTTCCACGAGTGCAAGAATAGCATCTTAATTTTACTTAGGACTTATACCTCATCTTCTGGGTTAGATAAATGGCTTTTATATTATACAGTGTATTGTAAATGCTGATTGAGAAAAATAAAAACAGCATTCATTCATACATAGATATGCATTTTACAAAGAATGTTGTTGGGTATCCAGTCAGGGATATTGTTTGCCAAGAATCATGGGAAATAACTGCCTAACACTATGTTATGGTGCATTTTTAAGAATGCAAATAATACAACACTATGTGGAAACAACTGCATGAGACCATCACAGACCGTTGTCATGGTAATATGAAAGCAGTAGAAAGGACTAAATGGACAGCTCTACAGTACACACTCAAACATGTTCCTCCCTCATGGTTTAAATCAGGTACAAGGCCTTTTTATATTAATATGGCCTAGTTAGTTGTAGTTAAATACTGTAAAGTGGGTGTACCTGGGTCTTCTCCTCGATGATGACACTGCTGCTCTTGGGTACAGGGAACGGTAACATTGGCGCTTTGGTGGTGGCCAGGATGAAGTCATTATGGGCCTGGATCACAGAGTCCAAGTACTCCCCCTTCGGCTGGCACTGGTAATACACCGTGATTTCATCAGAGGGAACCAAATGAGCCTGGGAAAAGAGAAGAGAGTCATAATAGAACAAGAAAACAGCCATCTACATGGAGAACAGCATGTGAGCCCACAAAACCAAGCATTTTGAGGAACAGAAATGCATGTAATTGAATAAATTAACTCTGGGTAACTTTAATAATGCCACAATGGAACATACCAAGTAGGGATGCACGATATATCGGCATTAACATCGGTATCGGCCAATATTGTCAAATTTTTAACATATAGGTATGTGTAAAAGTGGGCCGATATTTGTCAGTAAAGTAATCCCTCGAATTAACATTTTCTCACATTTCTCTCTCATTTAAACACTCAAACTTTCGTAGATTTGTGCGCTCATCGTGCTCAAATCCATGATAGCGCAGCATGACCGGCGCGAGACCGCGCGTCCCACCCGGGGCTACGAGCACAAGACCCGTGCCCAAACCGTGCCTCCTCTAGACCAGGTCTAAACCAGGATTAAACCACCACTCTTTGCCTGGTTCCGTGGACGTGGTCCCGAGGGGGAGGCACGCATTCCGAAAAGAGCAAAGGCAAAGAGCCGCATGCGGTGGTTTAATCCTGGTTTAGACCTGGTCTAGACCTGGTTTAATCTGCGTTTAGTCCTGGTCTAGTCCCGGTCTGATCCTGGTCTGGTCCAGGTTTAGTTCCAGTTTGGTCCCTCCCCGCGTCCCCCATCTATAACATCAATTGGCAAAGGTCCCTTAGCCAATCAGGACGCAGAACACAATGTTAAGACTATAAAAAAAAAAAAAAAAATGAAATAAATAAATAAATAAAAAGACATTCAAAAATTAATTTTGCATGATTTTCAGTCTGTATAAAATGTTATCTCAGAATTAAAAATAAATAAACATCAGTATCGGTATCATTGATATTGAATATCGGTATAGGCTAAAATGTTCACATCAGTGCATCCCTAATACCAAGCAAGCAATAACAACAACTTCATGAGACCAAATACATTTAATAAAATATATCATTTGGATGGATTTTTTATAAAGAGAGATTTGGAGAGGGAAATACTACCATTACCTAGCAGCAACCAAAAGCAGAGCTCAAAGGAGAATGGTTGAAGATAGAAAAGCAATTGTAACTCAAGGTCTAGAGAAAATCAGAGTAGCCTTGAAGTGGACAAGTCAGTAGCTGGAATTAAGATCTAGCAATTGTGAACAAAGGGGGACTAGAAAAGAATAGGACAGACTAAGAAATAAGGTTTGTCAAAATACTTAAAAATACATATATACAAAATACTGTACATACATAAATACATACACCGCGTTCCAAATGATTCTGTAATTTGTGTTCAAGTGTCATAAAGGTCAAATGTTTAGTTTTCCAATGAGACTCATGGATGGTCTTATGGCTCAGTGAAATCATCTCACACACCTGTGCCATGAGTTTGCCCGGTGCGTCCAATTACAGGAAAAACGACTTAAGGAGGACGTTACACATTATGAAGTAGAGCAACTTTTTCAAGCATATGGGAAAGAAAAAGGATCTCTCTAGTGCCCAAAAGCGTGAAATAGTTGGGAATACCTTGGACACGGTATGAAAACCTTAGATATTTCACGAAAACTTAAGCGTGATCATCAAACTGTTAAGAGATTTGTAGCCGACTCAGCAAACACCGATTCGTGCAGATAAATGCACAATGAGGAAGGTTTCTGCCAGACAAATACATCAGATTAAGAGAGCAGCTGCTAAAATCCCATTACAAACAGGTATTTGAAGCTGCTGGTGCCTCTGGAGTCCTGCAAACTTCAAGGTGTAAGATCCTCCAGAGGCTTGGACTTATGCATAAACCTTCTATTTAACCACCCTTAAACAGCTACCCTCAAAAGCAGAAACGGCTCCAGTGGGCCCAGAAATAGATGTAGACTCATTTTCAATCAGTCTTGTTCACTGATGGGTGCCGTGCAACCCGGAAAGGTCCAGTTGGATGGAGTGGTGGATGGTTGGTAGATGGCCACCATGTCCCAACAAAGCTGCAGCGTCAGCAAGGAGATGGTGTCATGTGGAGTCATGTTTTGGGCCAGAATCATGGGGAGAGAGCTGTTCGGCCCCTTTAGGGTCCCTGAAGGTGTGAAAATGACCTCTGTAAAGTATGTGGAGTTTCTGACTGACCACTTTCTTCCATGGTATAAAAAGAACTGTGCTTTTTGTAGCAAAATCATCTTCCTGCATGACAATGCTCCATCTCATGCTGCAAAGAATATCTCTGCATCATTGGCTGCTATGGGCATAAAAGAAGAGAAACTCATGGTGTGGCCCCCATCCTCCCCTGACCTCAACCCTATTGAGAACCTTTGGAGCTCATCAAGCAAAAGATCTATGTGGGCAGGAGGCAGTTCACATCCAAATAGCAGCTCTGGGAGGTTATTCTGACCTCCTGCAAAGAAATTCAAGCATAAACTTGAATGATATTTTGACAAAACATGTGAAAACTCACATAAATAGTCACATAAATAATAAAGCATTAGTTAATTGAAGCGCTACAATATACAGTGGGCCCTCTCTAACCTTGACACATTGAAACATATTGATCTGACAGTAATCTCAAGTGTGAAGTGTGTGTCCACAGACCAGTTTAATGACTGCAGCTCAGTGTGTGGCTCAAGGGCACAGGGGTAAGGTTAGACTGATACACACAGGTGCTCAATCAATGTGGAGGAGGACGGGGGAGGGGTTATAGGCTTCTCCTGCCAAGTGGAAGCATTGACCCCGCCCTGCTGGCATCACCAGACTGCGTGTGGAAGGTCATTTTTAGCATAATTAATGCACTTCAAATGATGCAAAAGGCTAAACTACAACTAGTTACTTTTAGACCACAATCTTATCTTAAGATGAGGATATTTAAACCAGATGCCCTTCCAAAGATTGCTTGCCATTCATCAAGGCTTGGGATTGGTCATCTTTAGCATTATTAATATTTCAAATAATGCACAAGGCTGAACTACAGCTAGGCAATTCAGACTACAACCCATCAGGATCTTTACACCAGATGCCCGTTCAACAATTCCTATCAAGGCTTGGGACTGGCACAGTTTAATTTTCAGTATATTGTTTGAAGTATTACAGTACATCTGATCCAAATATACTAGGAAGTATTATTTTAAAAGCAACTCAACAAACAACATTCTAATGATGGAATCACTTTGCCTTAATCAGTATCCTCAACTGGTACTGTGGCCTGTTTTATCAATTGCCAGTTGTAAATACACAAATATAAGATTTTACAAATGACACATTTCTGAAAATGACACCCGGGTTTAGTTCTACAAACATGTTCAGATTAAGTCGGTGGTGGAAAATTCCTTAGTTTGAAATAACACAAGGAATTTGATCTGGACCAGAGCCAGAGCACAGCGCTGTCTGCTATAGGGGACGGAAAAACTGTTGTTGCTCGTGAAAACAAAACTAATCCTCCTTCAAGTCCCCAGACCACTTCAAAGCCCCAACATTAGAATCTGAAAGAGGCCAGACTGTAATTAAGCTCCTATTAAGCCTGCCTTATGATGGAGAAACTCTGTGACGCGCCAGTGGAAACATTTCAACACTGCTTTGGTTAAAGTAGACCAAAATGTTAAAAGGAACAAGGGTGCAGGGTCAAGTGGGTAATAATGCGTATAATGCCTATAGAACTGGGCAGTGGGTGGGATATATATTTCGAGCAGCAAGAATATTGTGGTTGAGTTAATAATAGCACTATGTTTTAGTAAGAATTTAGAAGTAAGATGGCATTTACACTATGTAACTTTTCTTTTGAGGGGGTAGCCACCTCTTGTGATTCACAGGATTGCATTATTTCTATTGCAGGTGTTCTGGTCTAGTGACATCATGTGTTTCTCTCCATGGAGATAGTTTAAAGCCAAGCTGTGGAACAACAAGAATTACTTCCATAGAGAATAGTTATAGTGCACCTTTATGCAATTTGTAATCAGTCCAAATGACAAAAAACAGGATGCAATGTTAGTAGCAGAGAAAATAGTAAAATAACAGAGTAAAATATTGTTTGTGGAAAGTATACAATTTGTTGACTCAACTTTGTGTTAACAGTAAATCCTTGTTATCTAATTTCCATAAAATGTCAAAATAGATTTTGGAACAATCAAAATTCAGATGGGAGATTATGAACTTTAAGATTTCCATTGGGTAGAATGTTGTATAGAGCTCAGAATCAAAATGGCCATGTTATTGGCAAAATCTGCCATGTTGCTGGAAGTTGCACCAGCAAAACATTATCCATAGGGATGTATTGGCCAAGACAATGCAAAAAGTAAATAAAAAAGCTGTGGAACAACCAGATAAGCTGAAGACATGCATTATTATGTGTAAAGTTTAAAAATAATGGCAAGTTATAAGCATTTAGCATCTAAAACTTCCATTGGCTAACTGAAATTTATATGTGTTGTGATGAAATATTGATCTGTATATCAATGAATGAAATACAATTATCACAAAGAACTGTTCCTGTGTCTAAATTTAGTACTATGGAATGCAACTTTAATCATTCACAATAGAGACATATTAGAATTTACTATGTATTGCCCCATGAGTCATTGGTAAGAACTGCTCACCCTGGCACTGCCCTCTTACACTTGTTATAAACTATGAACGCCTCAGCATTATCTTCATTAAGCACTGGATCGCTACATTTACTTAAACTGTGCGATCTGTCACTCTGTTTCCACACAGGCCAGTGGGCTGGTGTGGGCTGGTGTGGGCTGGGGATGGGTGCATATTGGAGGGTGGAGGGAGGGAGGGTCCCACCTTCTTGCGTAGTTTCTGAATGCGATTGATGACCTCACGAGCCACTCCCTCATCCACCATAGACTGGTCCGGAGTCACGTCCAGCAAAACTAGCACCTGCAGGAAAATAGATAATCCATAGTAGAGCATTATTTTTCCAGTGTCTAATTGAACACTGCTTCACATACAAGTAAATGGTGAAGCAAATCTCCACATTAAAGTACTGTATATAAAATGTTTTTCTGACGATCTGGTCTCCTTACCAGTAAAAGGGGATGTTAAGTGGTCAGTAGATTTTACCAGAAGATTGTAACTAAAAGTTTTTTAGCCAATAGCTCAGATGTCAGTTTTACCTACCAATTACACCAAAAGGTTTACACGCTCCACAAAGACGAGGTTTTGTTTTTTCTTATGCAAATGTGGTCGATGAGTTGGTATCAGCCAATACCCCCTGGATTATTCGTAATATGGAAATTTTTTGGTATAGTGCTAATAAGTATATTAAAAAACAACAGGGGAATGGTTACAGTGTTCTGACATTTTCAGTTGCAGCGTTCACATTATATATCCACCATATATATTATATATATGGTGGATGGAGTGGGTTAATACAAACATTATAAGACCAAAATGTGAAGGGTGACTTTTTTTAATACAAAGTGAAGTGGAGACACTTTTAGCGGAGGTTAGTTATGTACATTTATACAGTCCATGCTTTGTTCACACATGACCCTGTTCTGGCAAAATGCAGGTAAATATTCGGGTCAGGCTGTATGTGTGAATGGGGCTTTTGAGAGGGAATGCTGTCCTGTGTGTAAACTTTTGAAGCTTCACTGTGTGGCGTGTGCACGGCTGGAGGAGCACTGATTAGCCCGAGCCTGTGGGGCAGGCTGCACCGCTCTCCACTTAAGCGTGAAATGATTTCATACATCACACTTAACAGTAAAGACATCAGGCCCTGTGCAGTCTGTGGCAGCCCAGTGCAACGGAGCCACTTCCCCTTTATTCCTTTTACATCATGAGACATTTATAGCAACAACGTGCAGGTTGCTAACAGGGCCGCCAAAGACAGTGTGGGATGCATTTTGATACTTGTGTTCAGCATGGAACTATTGATCAGAATGGTCCAATATAATATACATTTATCTTTATGGAAAAATCAACAAACTGCAATATCCATTATGCTATATTGGCTGGTCTTCTATGTGACATTTACTCTAGTCTAAATAATTGTCCAACATGCAGTGCAAGTGAAATCGCTCTGTAGGAATGCTACTGCTAATGCAATGCAGCATAGTTTCAGATTAATGTAATTTTAATTTTTTTGTGTGTCATTATTGTAAGTGTACAAATGGTGCAGAACAGTTTTATTATAAGTATTGTAATATTAAGTTGACTGCCATGACAGTAATGCATGAAAATGAAATTGAACAACCATATTTGAAATAAATTATTGGTTGATTTAATATTGGCACATTTAACATCTGTAATAGGTGACATAAAACTAATTAACACCCATGTCAAAATTGCAAGATAAGAAATATCTCAGATAACGCAATGATAACTTATTTTCCTTATAGGGGAGAATAAATTAAATTGTGTTGTTTCAGATGCCACGTTTTTATCCTGGTTTGGTAATAAGTTTTTTTTTTAATTATGGAACTAACTTGCATATTAAAAAGAGCACTATGTAAATTTTCTGCTGGCAGAAAAGTACATAATGCACTTTTAAAATGTGTGCTGGTGTCCTATATAAATCAACATAAAATTATTAGTCAAGTGATGCAAATTTTGATTGTCTCAGACGCCATCACCCAGTTAATCAAAGAAACGACTACGGCCCACAGCCCTACACTCAGTACACCGAGTGTAGGGCTGTATATTTAAAGTCACAAACCTGTGCGTCAGAGTGAGCCTCGTACTGAGCAGAGGCTGAACCAGAGCTCTGATCAAAGGTGTACATCAGCCTCAGGTCCTCCTCATGCAGCTCATGTCCATCCACCACTATGGAGCCTGAGAGGAGGGGCAATAATGTGGAATGAGATTAGTTCAATTTTATTGTCATTACACTTGAACCAGTACTGTACAACAAAATGCAGTAGTAGATACACCAAAGATCATAAATACTAGCCACTAAATTTTTAAAACATCAAACCTGTGTACCGGAAATGTTCACATTCAGTTTATTTTAAATTACAAAACAAAAAAGATGTATAAAAGGTTTTTAGAATAGGTCGTAGTTTAGTAAATCACTCACAATTTGCAATTTTGTATTTTCTGTAAATTGGTTCAGTTTGTATATTGTAATTAAATCTATATAAAATAATTATTTTCACATTGTATATTTTTTATCAATTACACTGGTAAAACTGAAAACAATTTTAAGATTTTTTTTTTTTAATTACCGAGTTACCTCATAAAAACAAGACGCATCCTGCAGTGACTTACTCCCTGAGTTCCATGTTTTCCAAAGCTAAAACGTCGAGTTAGCTTCCCTCCACACTTTTAATTAAACTTCTTGGCTCCTGTAAAATTTCACTTCTTGCATCCAGTCCAGGAAGCCACCAGCCAATTCACATTACTCTTTTCATAGCAAGTCATTTCAAGGTTATTTATGGTGACATTTCCTTATAAAACCCTAGTGGGGCAAATACCAACAAACACTAAACAAAGAGAAGTCAGGTGTAATCAGACTTCGCTGGAGGCACCAATTAACTCCACTAAAAACCATGACGAGCTCCTTCACTGCTCAGAGGCAGAGAAACTGTTTGCTTCAATACTGGATTTCTACAGTTCATGTCCCCACCATCTTCTACTGTGGCATTCTCAGGAAATAAGATGAGGATAGAGTGAACGAAATACTAAGTTTGAACACTGATGTTTGTTTAGTGAGTATGTTTGTAATTAAAACTAAAAAGCAATATTATAATTTTTCATTAGAGAAGGACTCCAGATTTCAACAACTATTTGGCTTTCAAGTAGTTAAAATTATTCATAGGTTTGTTTATTTGCTTTGTGGAGGGACTGCCACAGGGGACAGAAATCTGTGCAGTTGTGGGTGAAGTATGTTACCCATTGACAACATTGTATGCCCAAAATCTTTGCAATTAAATTACAATATTTGGATTTAAAGCCATACTAAATGACCTTTCTGGCGCATTGTCTGCCATATGCTTCTCTCCATAGACATTTTACAGCTTTCCCTGGAATGTTACACATTATGGTATCATTTATTAAGAAAAAAAGAAAGAAATTCAAGGGTATTGTGAGTGAGATTCCATCACCACAGCCTGTGGATGTGTAACTCCTGCTGGTCTTCAGAGAGATATTTAATACTGTGGAACATTCTATGCGATGGAGACAAGCAGCTGGTGTACTCTGCACCAGATAATTTACATAGTGCACCTCTAATTAACCAAGAAGCCATTTGTGTTTATTCTAATTTGATTTCAGTTTTTTCAGAGTTTTTTCATCTGTATCATATGTTATATAGATAGATTATAGATAGATAGATAGATACATTATAATTATTCTCTTTATTGTCTTTATTTCTAATAGTCCTATTCTTTCCATGTTTTCTTTAGCTTCCCATTCCTGCCATGTTCATCCTCGACCGACTTCAAACATACAAATAATTGAAAAAGTTCCCACAGCCGCTGTGACCCTCTGCCTCCTCCCCAGAGACTCCAGGGCTCCCCAGTGCACAGATAATTGGACAGAGAGGATACCTTTTTTGCTTTGATCGCCCCCAATACAACGCTTCAGGGGGTAAAGAATGTGCTAAGATTTTTCAAATAATGTTTATTCACTGCATTCAATATTAAAATGGCTACAATGTGTTAGACCAGGGAACCTTTATAATATGAGAATATACACAAGAGAATATACATACCTGAATAATGGTTATTCCAATGTGTCCAAGTTAATTGGAGGACTAAAGCATTGCAATAGTGAAAATTAAAGGGCCTATATTATGCTATTTTCTGGTCTACAGTGGGGTAAAAAAGGAATCAGCCACCAATTGTGCAAGTTCTTCCACTTTAAAAGATGAGAGAGGCCTGTAATTTTCATATGTACACTTCAACTTCAATATGAGAGACAGAATGGGGGGAAAGACTCCAGCAAATCAGATTGTAGGATTTTTAATGAATTAATTGGCAAATTCCTCGGTAAAATAAGTATTTGGCCAGATTTGTGGCTCTCACAGATCTGTAACTTCTTTAAAAGTCTCCTCTGTCCTCCACTCATTACCTGTATTAAAGGGTTAAAGGTTTGTTTTTTTTTTTATGTTAATCTGTATGGGTTTCCTTCTAAAAGTTACGTGTGGTAACACTGGCTTACCTCTGACAGTTTGCGCTCAGCCCGGTTCTGCTGGCGTTCTGGAGCTCAGGTAATTAGGTTCGGTAAGTTTGCGGAGACTCGTAATAAAGTTTGTTTTTCTTCTCAAACAAAACATTTGTCTGAAAGGTGATATATTTGCGTCCCAAACAGTTGTCCACGAAAAATCCAGCAGCGTAGTTAGCATTCGCATATCTCGTCTCGATTGGTATCACTGCGTTCACATTAGCTGCCTGTTGCCTTTTCACTCGTAAACTTCCCCTTACAGCGGACCACATCCGCTGTACACTTCCGCTAAAGGTTAACAGGCTAATAATAAGTAATAGGCGCGCACGAGTCCCCGCGAACTTACCGGACCTAATTACCTGAGCTCCAGAAAGCGAGCAGAACCGGGCTGAGCGCAAACTGTCAGAGGTAAGCCAGTGTTACCGCACGTAACTTTTACAAGGAAACCCATACAGATCAACATAAAAAATAAATAAATAAATAAACGCACTATCCCCTTTAATGGAACATGTTTGAACTGGTTATCAGTATAAAAGACACCTGTCCACAACCTCAAACAGTCACACTACAAACTCCACTATGGCCAAGGCCAAAGGTCAAAGGACACCAGAAACAGCATTGTAGACCTGCACCAGGCTGTGAAGACTGAATCTGCAATAGGTAAACATCTTGGTGTGAAGAAATCAACAGTGGGAGAAATTATTAGAAAATGGAAGACATACAAGACCACAGATAATCTCCCTCGATCTGGGGATGATCTCACCCCGTGGGGTCAAAATGATCACAAGAACGGTTAGCAAAAATCTGAGCACCACATGGGGGCCCTAGTGAATGACCTGCAGAGAGCTGGGACCAAAGTAACAATGGCTACCATCAGTAACACACTAGGCTGCCAGGGACTCAAATCCTACAGTGCCAGATGTGTCCCCCTGCTTAGGCGAGTCCAGGCCCATCTGAAGTTTGCTAGAGAGCATTTGGATGATCCTGAAGAGTATTGGGAGAATGTCATATGGTCAGATGAAACCAAAACAGAACTTTTTGGTAAAAACTCAACTTGTCGTGTTTGGAGGAGAAAGAATGCTGAGTTGCATCCAAAGAACACCATACCTACTGTGAAGTATGGGGGTGGAAACATCATGCTTTGGGGCTGTTTTTCTGCAAAGGGTCCAGGACGACTGATCCGTGTAAAGGAAAGAATGAATGGTGCCATGTATTGTGAGATTTTGAGTGAAAACCTCCTTCCATCAGTGAGGGCATTAAAGATGAAACGTAGCTGGATCTTCCAGCATGACAACTGTCCCAAACACACCGCCCGGGCAACAAAGGAGTGGCTTCGTAAGAAGCATTTCAAGGTCCTGGAGTGGCCTAGCCAGTCTCCAGATCTCAACCCCACAGAAAATCTTTGGAGGGAGTTGAAAGTCCATGTTGCCCAGCGACAGCCCCAAAACATCACTGCTCTAGAGGAGGAGATCTGCATGGAGGAATGGGCCAAAATACCAGCAACAGTGTGTGAAAACCTTGTGAAGACTTACAGAAAACATTTGACCTCTGTCATTGCCAACAAAGGGTATATAACAAAGTATTGAGATGAACATTTATTATTGACCAAATACTTATTTTTTCCACCATAATTAGCAAATTATTTAAAAATCAGACAATGTGATTTTCTGGAATTTTTTTTTCTCATTTTGTTTGATGAAAATTACAGGCCTCTCTCACCTTTTTAAGTGGGAGAACTTGCACAATTGGTAGCTGACTAAATACCTTTTTTTCCCCACTGTATGTCGTTTCTTCAAACATACCTGGAGGTGTGTTTTGTTTCAATCACACAAATCTGGCATATTCTTCCCTCAAATAGAAAACACTTGTGATGTAGATGTGGTAATACAATACAACTCCATACACCTTCACTAAAATCAGTTGGATAATTTCAGCCCTGGAATAACTACTAAACAAAAGGTAAAAGTAGCTCTTAACTTTAAAACTTCTACTACATGACAACACAAGGTGGAACTAAACAAAAGGTAAAAGTAGCTCTGTTAACTTTAAAACTTCTACTACATGACAACACAAGGTGGAACAGAGCATTTTCAGCTTTGGAGATGCAGGCAGAGTAATAATAAAGAATTACATCTGTGAATGAAACAAAACACACAAAAAAACACTCTAGCTATGTTTTTGGTGAGGTTAGGCTCACAAGAGTCAATTTTGTATAATGTAGTACCTTCAAATGACATTATGTTATAATTTGGGATTTTTGTTCTTAATGTGGCTATTTATGCTGTAATTCAGTTTGTGAAAACAGAAAATCACTCTGATCTGAATGCTCTCTATATAAATTCAAGCACCTCATTCAGTTGATGCTAGTTCAGCCCCTAGGTCAGGGGTCGGCAACCTTTACCACTCAAAGAGCCATTTGGACCCATTTCACACAGTAAAGAAAACACTGGGAGCCGCAAAACCCTTTTGAAATTTAAAATGAAATAACACTGCATATAACGTCTTTTTTTTTTTTTTTTTTTTTTTTAACCTTTGTGCCACAGAATTACATTTTGAAAATGAACTAACTAAAATAACATATATTTACAGTAGTCCTTCGCTGTTTCGCTGATTTTTTAAATAGTGACTCAACAAGCATTGTGTTCTGCATTGTGATTGGCTAAGGGACTGTAGACCTTTGTCTTTGTCAGTCATTCTCCTCCATGTCTCCTGTACAGAATGCGTTCAGTTTGCCAAATTTATTTAAATGTTCGATCACGAGCAGTGTGACTCTGAAGCAATGAGGACTGAGCGGTCTGGCATTTCGGCACATGCCAGAAGGGCCGCGGCCGTGCGTCTCACCTGGGGCTGGTCGCGCCGGTCATGCTCCGTCACGGATTTGACCACGAGTGCAGGTGCACACTTCTCTGTAGGGGTGTGCAAAATAATCGTCATGACAATGCATCGCGATACTAACTTTCACAATATACTGCATCGATTCTTGATGCCAAAAATCAATTCTTAATAATTAATTAATTAATTATTAATAAATAAATAAATAGTTTATTTTTTTTAATAAATCCTATGCACTTTTTTCTTTGTGAAAGGGTATTGTTTGTTATGATGGTAGCTACCTCCAAAATGGCAAATGTTTGAACATCATTTTTTGTTTTAGAAAAAATCCTATGCACTTGTTTTTGTTATTGTTTTGGTTTATTTGTTTTTGTTATTCAATAAATTCAGTTATGAATTGAGTTGCTCAGAGTTATGTATCAATTGAAGACACTACCCAGATACACAGCCACTGATATTTAAGTTATCCTCTTTTTTTTGGTACATTTTCACTATAATGTTGAATATATTGCAATGCATCGCAATAATTCAAGTATCGTGATGCATCGTGATAGTATCGCATCGTGGCATATGAATCGTGATTCGAACTGAATCGTGACTTCTTTGCCAATACCCACCCCTACTTCTCTGGGTGGTCAATGCGCATCGGGAAGTAGAGGCAGTGTTTCCGCAGAACGAACTGGTGGAACCTGGAGTCCAGGCGGTGGAACCAGTCCTGAGAACGCACGGAAGCGTTCTCACTACAACAAAACCCGCAACAGCGCAGCGGCGCCAGGCGCCTCGGTCAGAGGGACTGTGAAATACATGCATATTTATACACGCAATATAAAGCTGACTACTTCACGGATTTAGCCTATCGCGGGTTATTTTTACAATGTAACCCCCACGATAAATGAGGAACCAATGTACTGAGCCGCATCAGAGGGATCAAAGAGCCGCGGGTTGCCGACCCCTGCTCTAGGTGAACTGTGGACATTCTGAGCCTATGCATTTAACAAGGATGAGAAAAACTTGCATATGTCCTCTACTCTACTATATGCACGTTAAGGGACTAGCAACCCAGTTCAGTTGTGATTGTAGAATGATTTTTAAAACAGTAAGAGCACAGGCTATAAAGAGATCCTTCAATATAAAGAGATCCTTAAATACACTCAACAAAAATATAAACGCAACACTTTTGTTTTTGCTCCCATTTTTCCTGAGATGGACCCAAAGATCCAAAATTCACTCCAGATACACAACACTACCATTTCTCTCAAACATTGTTCACAAATCTGTCCAAATGTGTGACAGCGAGCACCTCTGCCCCGCCGAGACAATCCACCCCACCTCACAGGTGCACCACATCAAGATGCCGATCCGACATCATGACCAGTGCACAGGTGCTCCCCAGACTGCCCACAATAAAAGGCCACCCCGAAATGTGCATTTTTTTTTTTTTTTTTTTGCTTTATTGGGGGTCTGGGGACTCAGAACCAGTCAGTATCTGGTGTGACCACCATTTGCCTCATGCAGTGCAACACATCTTCTTCGCATAGAGTTTATCAGATTGTCAGTTGTGGCCTGTGGAATGTTGGTCCACTCCTCTTCAGAGGCTGTTATGGACGAAGAACACAGGTGCATTTTATTGATGGCATTTTGAATGCACAGAGATACCGTGATGAGATCCTGAGGCCCATTGTTGTGCCATACATCCATGAACATCACCTCATGTTTCAGCAAGATAATGCACGGCCCCATGTTGCAAGGATCTGTACACAATTCTTGGAAGCTGAAAATGTCCCAGTTCTTGCATGGCCAGCATACTCACCGGACATGTCACCCATTGAGCATGTTTGGGATGTGCTTGACCGGCGTATACGACAGCGTGTACCAGCTCCCACTAATATCCAGCAACTTCGCACAGCCTTTGAAGAGGAGTGGACCAACATTCCACAGGCGACAACTGACAATCTGATAAACTCTATGCGAAGAAGATGTGTTGCACTGCATGAGGTAAATGGTGGTCACACCAGATACTGACTGGTTCTGAGTCCCCAGACCCCCAATAAAGCAAAAAAATGCACATTTCGGGGTGGCCTTTTATTGTGGGCAGTCTGGGGCGCACCTGTGCACTGGTCATGATGTCGGATCGGCATCTTGATGTGGCGCACCTGTGAGGTGGGGTGGATTGTCTCGGCGGGGCAGAGGTGCTCGCTGTCACACATTTGGACAGATTTGTGAACAATGTTTGAGAGAAATGGTAGTGTTGTGTATCTGGAGTGAATTTTGGATCTTTGGGTCCTTCTCAGGAAAAATGGGAGCAAAAACAAAAGTGTTGCGTTTATATTTTTGTTGAGTATATAATGCACTATATACACTACTGGAAATATAGTACCATGAGACGGGCTTACAGTCTCTACTGAAGCCCAAGGTTTACTGTTCAAAAATCATATTGTTAATTGGCCTTTAAGGTTTGCTTTTACATACCCGTTTTCTGGAAGGCCTCAAGCTGCTCGTTGCGCAGACTCTTGATGGAGGCAGTGACAGATTTGAACGCACCCTTTAACCTCTTCCCCAGAACCATGTGATCAGGCTCTGCCCTCAGACTGATACCGTAGCGGTCCTTATCCGTGGAGAGAGTCAGCTGACGAACATTCAACTCCTGTAGGATTAGGATGATAAAAAAAACTGTTTCATTGTTCATGAAACTAATTTGGTTCATTTGTTATAAGTTTAAAGGTGTTCTATGTAACATGGCTGGTGTGGGGTTCATCATTGTCTCCATGGCACTTTTCCTGGAATGTCCCACAGTATGGCATTCATTTACCTATCCATCTTTTCTTCAAGTATTTAGGTAAACATTATTTAATTTCTTTGAGTAATCATAGTTTAGCCAAATATCTTAATTTAAAAGGTACATTATGTAGCTCTCCGGATGTGAGACCTCTGGTGCATGATTCCATGGCAACAGAAAGTTAAAGCCAAACTTTGGAACATAATCCTCATAGACAGAAGTGTTGTATGCAATGCTGTGGAATATTATAGCAAAATGAACAACAGTACAGTACAAACATCCTACTTGGTTTAAAGTCTAAAGAAAGTCTATTAGTTTGACTGCTGAAAACTTTTAAATTCCTAGTAAATGCAGTCCTTCAATATGCTGCTGCCTATATTAACCATTCAAATTAGGCATACTCCATTACCACTTTGTAACTGATGGCTTCAGCAAAGTTTCATATTTTCCACATCGTTTAACTGCAACTTTTCACCTTTTAAACACATTTCCCAAACTGCAGTATATATTCATAAACTCCTAATGGACATTTGAGGCATTTTTATGTTTGGTTTGATCATTAACCAATGTTAACAACAAATACCTTCCACGCCTCTGCATGTGTGAGTGTGTACTGCAAGCCATACCAAAACCCAATTTAAATCAGAATGTTATTTTTTTAAATACATTTTCAACAGTTCTTTCATTAATATTTACAATAATGTTTTTTAAATCGCTTAACCCTGCACTAGGATTATAGGCTGAAGAAACATTTATTTTGACCTTGTTCATCAATACATTGTCCAGTTAAGATTACATTGTACTATGTGACCAACTTTATGAATCAACATTGCCAAAATATTATATTTCTATAGAACAGTATGACGTGAAAAAGGGAATTAATTGGATTGTTTTTGGAGGGTATAGATAACATTTTAATACTATATCTTATTGCGTGAAAAGTCCCTCAGTCGTCCAGGTAGAATCCATGATCAAAGGAGAAGTTCAATTTGTCAACTGGACAAAGTTTGTTTGGTTGAAAACGTTTCGCCGCTCATCCGAGAGGCTTCGTCAGCTCTGGCCCTCATGCTGGTTCGACCCTGTTTATATCTAGCTGCAAGGGAGGAGTTAGCTTCCCTTTGTTCAGGGAAGCCTCTCGGATGAGCGGCGAAACGTTTTCAACCAAACAAACTTTGTCCAGTTGACAAATTGAACTTCTCCTTTGATCACTATATCTTATTATTTCAGCAATTTAGTCTTCAAAATCAGTAAAATTTTGACATTTATAATGACAATTTATTTAACAGTCCTATATTACACAAAATTGACTCTTGTGAGCTATGTTATAATGCTCTTACCTCCTCAAAAACATACCTGAATTGTGTTTCATTGTTTTCATACTCAACTGTTTATTATTAGTCTGTCTCCAAAGCTCAAAATGCTCTGTTCCACCTTGTGATGTCATGCAGTTTCCAAGTTAACAGCTACCTTTTACATTTTGTTCAGTAGAGATTGAGAATTCCAGGTCTCAAATCATCCAAATGACTCAAATGAAGGCATATGGATTTTAAAAACACAATGGCATATTACCACATGACATCACAAGGCTTTCCATCTGAGAGAACTATATAAATATGCAGGATTTGTGCATTTAACATGTGAATGAAACAAAACATAACTCCAGGTATGTATTTGATGATGAAACATAACATAGATCAGAAAATATACGGCATAATACGGACGCTTTAAAACTGACTGTTACCCTGGACATTCACTTCTCTTTACCACAAGCTGACAATCTTAGTTTCTCTTAATTCTAACCAAATAAAGCTTGTTTACTTGTGAGATCAACAGATCAGGGAGGTTAAACGATTTCCTCACTACAAATAAATCTAAGTACAAGAAGTCCAAACTTAAAACAAGGCAACAACAGTCTGAATAACAATGCTCTGATCCCTGGAGTCGGTTAACCCACTATCTCTTTGTGTTGGTCAGCACTGAGAAGACCAAAGATCTTCATTTACCTTTACCGTGCATCTAGATATATCTAATCCCTGTATAATAAAATAATACTGAAATATGCAGCAGCCTCATTCATAGTTTGTCAAGCCTGAAAGCCTGTTTCAGTTATATTGTTTCAGTTAATAAAGCTTCTTTGATTTAAGTTTTTCAGGCAATGTCTTTCATTGTGCCATACAAAAAATGTGAAGTCAGTGCTGTGTCTTTTGCCACAGAAGTAAACATAAATTACAAGAAGGGGTGGGTGATATGGGCAAAAAAAAAAAAAATCGCGATATTTGTAGGATTTTAACGATAACGATATGACGATATCCCCCCCATTTAGCGTCAGAACTTATTTTATCACATGGCGATAATGGTGATAATAACACTGATGTACTTGTGGTAGTTGATTGTTTAATGACTTTTGATAGTGTGCTCAGAAAGACTAGTCACTTGTTTCAGTAAAGATATCCACCATTAAAGTAAGAACATTGCACTTGAAATAGGGGTGGGCGATATTGGCAAAAAAAAAAAAAAAATCTATATTAAAATAATATTTGTAGGATTTTAACGATAATGATATTATGACGAAATCCCCCCCATTTAGCGTCAGAACTTATTTTATCACATGGCGATTAACTGTTTTAGTGCAGACAGCAGCGCTCGCTGCAGGCTGCGCACACACATCCGCTGTGTTCATAAACTAATAATCCGTCCATAATACATGTATACACACATAATACATGCATACACGCATAATACATGCATACACGCATAATACATAAGACACAGGGTTCAAAGTGTGACAAAAGTAGCGGTTTATAGTCTGGAAATTACGGTGTGTGTATATATAGGCTATTCTTAATGTTCAAGCAATAGAGCTACACTATAGACACGTACTGATTTTTACAATCAGACAACCGAGCCTGTCTAAAACTTTATACCCATTTCACCAGACAGCCCGAACTGTGTTCGTACCTTGGTCATTGATGTCCACGTCAGTTTTGCACACGGTGATCTAAAAGCGTGCAGCCTGGACATGCTAAGGTAAGGCCATCTCTCCCGATAGCTGTCCACAAATATTTGTTCTTTCCTAGTCTTTTTTTTTTGGCGGTTCAGCCATGTCAGGCAAGCCTTGCAGTTTAAAATCAAAACTGCAATGAATGTATGCAATGAATACGGGGAAACGTGGCAGTGACCATTGCAACACATGGCGACGACTGGTTCATCGGTTTGTCGTAACCTTGATGAGTGGTTAACAACACCGTTAGGTTAATGTCGGGCTAACTCTACGTATTAATCTTTTTCTTTTTGGGCCGAAAGGGGAGCTGGCGGTGTCTCACATCCCATCTAATGTGTGTTGGCGCCTGTAAGTGTGGGCGCGCGTTTCATTGGTTTTGGCGAACTAATTTAAATACTCGATAATGTAAATTTGCACATCGTTAAAGTAACAATCACGATAATATCACAGACGATATATATATATATATCGCCCACCCCTAATTACAAGTTTTAAGAACACAACAGCAGAATCTCCAGGAATGGATTTAGAATGAATATTGCACCTTAATTTCTCATTTTCAAAGCAGCAGCTGGATTATTAAGACAAATACGCATCCCACTTAAACTCATGTCCCAACAATATTCAGTATTTGTCAGTATTATCAGGTTAGAGATGACCACCGTCACCACATTATACAGTGCCGTGAAAAAGTATTTGCCCCCTTCCTGATTTCTGTGTTTTTTGCATATTTATCACTCAAAACATTGTCAGATCATCAAACCAATTTTAATATCACACAGAAACAACCCAAGGAAAGACAAAATTCAGTTTTTGAATGATGATTCCATTTATTAGTGCACAAAAAAAATCTAAACCTATCTGGCCCTATGTGAAAAAGTAATTGCCCCCTTAATCTAATAGCCAGTTGAGCCTCCTTTGACAGCAATAACTGTAACCAAACGTTTGCGATAATTGGTGATGAGTCTTTCACACCGCTGGGGAGGGATTTTGGCCCACTCTTCTATGCAGAATTGTTTCAATTCTGCCATATTGGAGGGTTTTCTTGTATGAACTGCCCGTTTAAGGTCACACCACAGCATCTCAATCGGATTTAAATCCGGACTTTGACTTGGCCACTCCAAAACCTTAATTTTGTTTTCTTTGAGCCATTCAGAGGTGGACTTGCTGGTGTGTTTTGGATCATTGTCCTGTTGCATGATCCAAGAGCGCTTGAGTTTGAGGGCACGAACTGATGGCCGGACATTCTCCTTCAGGATCTTCTGGTAAACAGCAGAATTCATTTTTCCGTCAATCACAGCAAGTTGTCCTGGTCCTGAGGCAGCAAAGCAGGCCCAGACCATCACACTGCCACCACCATGCTTTACTGTGGGCACCATGTTCTTTTTATCAAATGCTGTGCCATTTTTACGCCAGATGAAACGGGCTGCAGACCTTCCAAAAAGTTCAATTTTAGACTCATCGGTCCACAAAATGTTTCTCCAAAAGTCTTGAGGGTCATCAAGGTGCTTTTTGGCAAAGGTGAGACGAGCCTTTGTGTTCTTTTGTGAAAGCAGTGGTTTTCTCCTGGGAACTCTTCCATGGATGCCATTTTTGGCCAGTGTTTTTCTAATGGTGGAGTCATGAACACTGACCTTAACTGAGGCCAACGAGGCCTGTAGTTCTTTCGATGTGCGTCTAGGTTCTTTTGTGACTTCCTGAATGAGCCGTCGTCGCACTCTTGGAGTAATCTTAGTTGGTCGACCACTCCTGGGAAGGGTTGCAACTGTTCCCAGTTTCCTCCATTTTTGAATAATGGCTCTGACAGTGGTTCGCTGGAGCCCCAGAGCTTTGGGAATGGCTTTGTAACCTTTTCCTGAATTATAGACTTCTATCACTTTTTTTCTCATTTGTTCTTGAATTTCTTTGGATCGTGGCATGATGTGTTTGTTCTTGAGATGTTGTAGCCAACTTCACTTTGTTTGACAGGAACTATTTAAGTGATTTCTTGATTCAACACAGGTGGTGACAATCAGGTGTGGGTGTGGCATGTAGAACTGAACTAAGTTTTCTCAAAACTGTGGTTAGTCACAGTTAGTTTGTGATTTAACAAGGGGGGGCAATTACTTTTTCACATAGGGCCAGATAGGTTTAGATTTTTTTTGTGCACTAATAAATGGAATCATCATTCAAAAACTGAATTTTGTCTTTCCTTGGGTTGTTTCTGTGTGATATTAAAATTGGTTTGATGATCTGACAATGTTTTGAGTGATAAATATGCAAAAAACACAGAAATCAGGAAGGGGGCAAATACTTTTTCACGGCACTGTACATATATATATATATATATATATATTCATAGAAATTGTGGCAGGTAAAATTACTTTTTTCAATGACATTTTTAATTGCTATTCCATAGTCACATCTAGTCTCTAATAGAAAAAACATGTGGATTTAAAAATGTGGCTTTTGCCCTTATCTGGGAGTATGACAACATCCCAAAAATCCAAAAAAACATCCATTGTCAACACTATTGTGCCGCTGAAATAAAACTGAAATATTCTGATATCCAAATAGTGGAAATCTATAAATTAGGAAAAACTAAATATGTATTTTCCTCACTCACCTCGAGAATGTACTTCTGAAGAGACTGTATGTCCTTCAGTGCCTCTGGGTCCTGGTGAATGACGACCACCTCCTTCAGTGGATACTAAACAAAGCACACAATGTCCCATCATAGTACATTTAATACAAACTTAGTGTAAAGGTGTAATATAGTAAACTTATAGAACATTACTTAGTTGAGGTATTAGAGAGGAGCTCATTTACCTTCACTGGGAGGGTTTTCCTGTCTCTGATCACCCGGCCCAGTTCAATCACAGACTGCATTTGAGAAACTGCACTTTCAATGCGTTTGTCGATCACACTCTCCCTGAGGAAAAAAAAAAAAAAAAAGCATGAAGTTAATGAAACTAATGTGGCTATAAACAAAGTTTCTTATAGATGAGAAAGTTCATTATCACATACAGTGAAATCTACACATACAATTAAATCCAATTTTTCAGAACTGACAAAACAAAAGGTTTTGGGGTAATAAATATTGTGAATGTTGTTTTGAAGATGTACAAAATATGATTTATACAGATATGCAAATTTCTCATTTCATTCTCAACATTGTGGAGATGTCACTTTTCTTTTAAAAAGTCAGACTGAAAATGTGTTTAATAAATAATAATGACAACATTCATTTAATAACATCTTTATACAGGCTGCAATGAAACCGCAAAGGATCATGGTGTACATAGTTCCTTTTGCCTTTTTAAGCGGTTGCAATAACAAAACAAAGCATTTAAGCGAGGTAGCTTGTGATTATATATTGGGACAGCATACATTATTACTATGTGACATCTGGGGACACAATATAAAAATAATTTGGTTATTGTTCCTAGAAAATAGCCTACCTCTAAATACAAATTGAGGAAAAATTACTTTTAACAATGTGTTTTAATGAAACAAACTCCAAGGTTAATCAGTCAACAAAATTAAGAAAAATACCTCCACCTAAAGAGGTAATTGTTCTACAGCCCATCGAGTAGCAGCACCTTCATAAGAGCTAAGTGTGTTTGGGAATCTGAATTTTCTAAAACTGGGATTCACTTCCTGCATTCATAATAACAACAGTGGAGTAAAATGTGTTAAAGTGGACACAAGGGAGAAGTGAATGAGGAGCAGCTGGTGCATGGCTAACAACTGTGCATCTAAACTATAATGGACTGAATTGAATAAACCAAGGGCAAGAAGCAAATCAAGTAGCAAACATGAGGTGCTATTAAGACTAGCTATGAAGCCCATTTCCATTCTAAAACATATTCATACTTCATTTAGGCATAGATTAAAGAGGGGGCATTTTATTTCTATGGGGTATTAACGGCTAATACATAACAGGGAATTTGGAGCCAGGCACTATATTAGGAATGGGACTATTAACAGACACAATGGTGAAATAAAAACACCAGGATCATGTAGAGGGGGTTAATACTAACATTGTAAGATGTCAACTAAGGCCCTGGATATTTTTTTTTTTTAGAAAAGTATTTTTTCTATTGTTTGATATAAATCTCTGCTCTCACTGCACAACTTGAAAAATGTCACAAAACACAAGAAAGTGATTACTTTATGTGGGGAAACAACCAGGTGAAACCTTGCGTGAACCTTTGAAACTTTGCTCTTGGATCAAGTCAGCATTATTAACGGTATAGTGCCGATATAGAGGATTTAATGGCTGAGTTACACGGCTTATCAAGAAACAGGACAAAACATTATCATTCCTTTGTTGTGAAGGAATAATGTAGTGAGACCTATATACAGTGGTACCTCACCTTACGAAATTAATTCGTTCCAGAAGTGGTTTCGTAACGTGAATTTTTCGTAAGTTGAGTAGCTATTTCAATGGAAAAAGCCTGATTGGCCCCGTTTTTTTATAGTGTAACTTTTTTTTATAGTGTAACACTGTGTTCTGCGTCCTGATTGGCTACAAGACTGTAGACCCAGGACTAAACGTGGACTAAACCAGGTCTAAACAAGGTCTATACCTGGACTGGACCAGGACTAAACCTGGACTAAACCAGGACTGGACACCAGGATTAAAGCGCCGCGTACGGGTCTATTTCCTGGTTTCGTGCTAGCTCTGCTATTAGCAGCAGCACCGGTGTACCTCACGAGTCACAGCTGAGGCGAGCAGCGACTGCGTGCGTGGGGGGAAGGGGGAGGGCAGACACGTGTGTGATAGCGCAGCATGACCCGGCGCGGGGCTGCGAGCACGAGACCCGTGCTCAAACCGTGCCTCCTCTAGACCAGATCTAAACCAGGTCTAAACCAGGATTAAACCACCGCGTGCGGGTCTATTTCCTGGTTTCGTGCTAGCTCTGCTGGTGTACCTCACGAGTCACGGCTGAGGCGAGCAGCAAGGAGGGGAGGAGATGTGCACGCAGTCCGAGCGCATAAACGAACGCAGGCAAGAGCCGGGGTGGTTTAATCCTGGTTTAGATCTGGTTTAGACCTGGTCTAGAGGAGGCACGATTTGAGCACGGGTCTCGTGCTCGCAGCCCCACGCCGGGTCATGCTGCGCTATCACACACGTGTCCGCACGCAGTCTTCTCCCCCCTCCCCCCCACACTTCACTATTAATACATTTTGTTGAAAATCTATGAAAGTTTGAATGTTTAAACGAGAGACAAATGTGAGAAAAGTTTAAATCCAGTCTGAGAAAAGCGTATGTGTGTGGCTGAGCGCGAATTATTTGAATTTTTGAGATTTCGCGTTTCGTAACTTGAATTTTCTTTCGTATCTAGAGACCAAAATTTAACGTGAAGGCGTTAACTTGGAATTTTCGTTTGTTGGGTCTTTCGTAAGGTGAGGTACCACTGTAATTGACTTGCACAATATTGCTACTGAACATGCTTAATTAGATTATAGCTTTAAATTTACGAACACTTAAAAAATGTATGTTGTTTTAGATTAAGTGTTCTGAATTAATGCCAAATACACTGAACCTTTCTGTATTGTACTGCTTCATTTGTGTTCTCTGCACAATCTTTGTCCGAGACAAATTTCACTTTCTGGGACAATAAAGTTAACCTCAACTGTAACTGGTTTTGAAATCTGCATCTCCTTTACCAGTTCTTCTTCTTCTATACTTTCAAAGGACATCATATTTAAAAGGAAGAAAATGCTGCATTTGTAATACTGATCTGAAAAGGGTCATTAGGAACAAAATGATCCATTGTTGAATATCTACTAAAAAGTAGCAGAATGACACAGTAAATGTCTAAAATAAAATGTTTAAATACCACACCCTTCTAGGATTGTAGACTAAAATTCTTAAAGTCAGCCATTAAGACATGTCTTGCTGATCTATTAAAGGTGCATTGTGTAACTTTTCGGGTGCACCTTTAACAACTAAAAGCCTATAGCCCTTCATTCAGAATACATATTTGTTTTCCTACCGCACATGAGGCAGCATGAGGTAGTGGATGCTGCTGGCGTCCTTGTCCTCCACAGAGGCCGGGTCAATAAGGTGCCGCAGGTTTTGGTACATCATCTCTGTTATGAAGGGCGTGAAAGGAGCCTATGGGAGTGTTTTGATACAAATATTAAAATACAAATAGGTTGAAGTTTTACTTAAAAATACCTTTGTTATTTACATTTACTATATTTACAATTCTATTTTGAGTACTGAAATGTATCTTTGGTATTCTTGAACTAGTCTAGAATTCTCATGTAATTTCTCCCATTTGGTATTCTCTCGTTCAGTATTTACCACGCGTGCTTTCGTAGTCAGGAAGTCGACTGTAAATAAGTTCAAATGTACCATGAACGTTCCCAAGGATATTTGCTGCTTTGTTTCTTCTTAAATGCTTAAGGTAGCATCGTCGGTACGTATCTACTGTTTATTTCTTACCTTTATCCGCTATGTCTGCTGAGCTTGATTTGTGTTCTTTCGGCGGAGATTTGTTAATGGTAGTAAAATAGGCAGATTGTTAGCTCGCAGGTCTCATTAGGTCACGCGATGAATGGACTTGCCTTTGAGTTAAATGATTATGGCAATGTATGCTTTTTCAAACGTTAATGTTATTCCCGTTTCATGTATGTATGTTGTAGTTTCACACTTCTTCGCGTCAATAAACCTGTGGACGGCGAAACAGTCTTCAGAGTACTTGATGTTCAGAGAGTGTTTAGCTGGCTGCTAGGATAAGTTATGCCGAAGATAGCACAGGGAGAAATGAACAAAGTCAACCATGACGGAAAATGCTGTGCTACATGCTATACGCTATAACTGGCATTTTCACATCAGCTGCAGCAGCATATGGAAAAAAAAATCTCTCTTACAAAATATCATGCATGAAAGGTCAAACAAAGTAGGGTCATAGAGAGGTTAGCAATAATGAACCAGCCCCCCATTACAAATGCTGCTAATTCATTTTTATGGCCTGTAGTGAGATGATATTGATCAGGAATGTGCTAGCCAATGATTGGGATGGGATTGTCAATTAATAAACAAAATCTACCACCCCTATTGCATTATTCATGATCATAAAAGCACACTTATACATGAGGGCACCACTGCTTTATGTGAGAATGAATGTTTTTGGTATGGTTTGGGTTGACATGAGAAAAGAGGTGGGCTTATACCATATATTGCCTGCAGTCTTCCAATTAAGAGTACAAAGTGAGAGGTTATGTGCTTTTGTGGTTCATTTTACAGTCCACTCTTTAGACATTTCAGATGAATAATGTATTATGATAAGAGAAAAACAGTGGTTAGACTCCAAGGCAAAAGTTGTAAGTAAGAATTTGTTCTTAATTAGAAGTGGGTAGATTGTAGAAATTGACATAATATAGTGAATGGTGTTTTGAAAATTTTAATATTGAGAATAATAAAAATGCTGCAGAAATGGGTAATTACAATTTTAGCACATTTCTGTTGGATTGATATTATCCTAATATCTGCATACTCCAAAATCTATTCTTTTTTTACTTGCTAAAATAAATAAAATTTTAAAAATACCATTAGATATTACACCGTCATAATTCATTGAAGCACATGGATTAAAAGGTATGTTAAGTTACTATTAGGAACAACTAAACCTCAAATTTCCTTACAGTGTACCATGTACTGAAAAACCAGGCCTAAGTAGCATCTCAGCACATCCAAGCAGGCCAGTCTCTGTGAGAAAAACACTTGTTATTTTGGTGTGAAGAGAGTGACTCACCATGAGGCGGCACATGGAGAAGAGCACGCTGAAGAGGGTTTCCAACGCCCACACGCACTCCTCCGAACCACTCTCGCCCTGAAACACAGAGCCACACAGAGACTTCACAACCAAGACCACTACAATTCAAGGAAGCAAGACTACAGCCGAGACCACCTGCACAACTACAGACTGTGTAAAGAAGGGAGCGTGACATCACCCGTAGAGTTTGGTTCCAGACAAATGAAGCTCCCAAGGCGAGCAGTTATAGTGAAAAACATTAGAATCATGGGCAGTTACAGAGAGAGGGTTGACAATTTTTAAAATGTAAATTCAACTGGATCCAGAATCGCGCCCATGCTCACTTCCTATTTGGAACACGGCAGGTAGCAAGTTAGCCATGTCCATTTATATACTGTCTAGTATGTGCAAAACTGAGGCCACTAGAATGCATGGAAGCAAGACTACAGCTGAGACCAAGTGCTTTAAGTTACCAATTAATTTACTCTTTAATTTTCTCCCCTATTAATTTACTCCCACACCTATTGTGTGTATCAAGTGGTACCCTAGAAGTACTCCTCTGAGTTTTTAAATGTCCCTTTACTGTTACTAGACTTCCATTGCATTCCATTGTACATTCCCACTAAACAACAACTTTGACTATAACACCTATATTTTGGCCTCCATCACAATGTTATTCCTTTGGATTGTATGGTATAAAACCTGTACATCAAAGAAACTTGCAAGTCAGATCTGTGGAGAGTCATACCTACAAACTGTAAAACTTTTCCTAGGTAATATGAGCAATAAATACACCAGTGTGGAATAATCCAGACAAATCAATAACATCTTCCCTTTAAAATGCTTCATTCTGCAGTTCGCTGGTAGTTACCTAATGGCTAATGGCTAAAACTAATGGCTGGGAAAAACTTTTCCTTATATTATATTATTTTACAGAAAGTGGAAGACCAAAGCTAAGGCAAAGCTTTGTCCATAATGCAGGATCTTCATTTTAAACTTATAATGGTCTAAGATTTTTTCTTTTTCTTTCCATTTCAAGTTAGAGGTGGGTGATATATATCGTCTGCGATATTATCGTGATTGCTGTTTTAACGGTGTGCAAATTTACATTATCGAGTATTTAAATTAGTTCGCCAAAACTAATGAAACGCGCGCCACACTCAGCTCGACGCTGCCGCTCAACTTGTAGGCCTAGGTGACCTCACATGACCTCTCTCGCGAGCAGCCTTGGAACAGGTTAGCAGCGCAGAGGCAGCTAAAGCTCGGTCTACTTCAGAGGATTTAGTGCCGAGACGCAGGTCTACTTCTCTGGCATGGAAATGGTTTGGTTTTGAAAAGACTGATATTGATCAAAACACTGTCATATGCAAGATTTGTCGGAAATCTATCGAAACAAAGCTCCACAACGAACCTCTTTCACTACAGTAAAAAGTACGAAGAATACGAGAAACTTCAAGACTCTGCAGCTCATAGTAGGCAACCTGTTCAGCACACCCAACAAACCCTCGCGGACTCATTCAGCAGAAGTGCCGTATGACAGAAAAAGTCAATGATGGCGAAACATAACCAATGCCATCACCAAATTCATAGCCATAGAGATGTTGCCGATGCAGTCAGACCTGCCAACATGTACGCATTTTGCGTAGCGGGCATGGAATTTTGACCTCCTTGTTCGCTTGTACACTTTTTTGTTCTAAATTACGCATATGGATCTCACATTTCGTCCATTTCACTGACTTTCACTGACACTGCAGCAGAGACACAGATCCACAGATCTGTATGTAAACAGAGAACTTTCAGCCAATCAAGAGTGCTTCATTTCCTCCCAACTGCCCTTCCCTCCCCTGCTCCACGCCACAGTTCAGATTCAGGGATGTGAGACAGCGCCAGCTCCCCTCCTCACCCACTGAGGCCAAAAAGTAAGATTATTACGAAGAGTTAGCCCAACATTAACCCGACGGTGTTGTTAACCACTCGTCAAGTTTACGACGAACAGATGAACCATCTGAGTCATCATTGTGTGTTGCAATGGTCACCGCCACGTTTCCCCGTATTCATTGCAGACAAAACAGTTTTGCTTTTAAACTGCAAGGCTTGCGTGACATGGCTGAACCGCAAAAAGAAAGACTAGGAAACAACAAATATTTGTGGACAGCTATCGGGAGAGGTGGCCTTGCCATAGCATGTCCAGGTTGCACGCGTTTAGAGCACTGTGTGCAAAACTGACGTGGACATCAACAACCAAGGTACAAACACAGTTCCACACACACAAATCCCCATTCCACAATGTCCATATCACACCCGTCATCTAGAGGATGGGCGGTCTGGTGAAATGGGTATAAAGTTTAGACAGGCTCGGTTGTCTGATTGTAAAAATCAGTACGAGCCTATAGCGTAGCTCTATTGCTTGAACATCAAGATTAGCCTATACACCCACACACCGTAATTTCCAGACTATAAACCGGTACTTTTTTGTCACACTTTGAACCCTGTGTCTTTATATTATGCGTGTATGCATGTATTATGGACGGATTATTAGTTTATGAACACAGCGGATGTGTGCGCAGCCTGAGGAGGAAGTGTCTGTGCGGTTAACATGAAGTTGCAGCATTAGCGAGCGCTGCTGTCTGCACTAAAACAGTTTATCGCTAAATGACTAAATGGGGGTGATATCGTCATAATATCGTTATCGTTAAAATCCTACAAATATTATTTTATTATAGTTTTTTTTTTGCCCATATCGCCCACCCCTATTTCAAGTGCAATGTTCTTACTTTAATGGTGGATATCATTACTGAAACAAGTGACTAGTCTTTCTGAGCACACTATCAAAAGTCATTAAACAGTCAACTACCACAAGTACATCAGTGTTATTATCACCATGTTAAACCTGCTCTCACCTTCAGACGGCGGCGGTTGGTCCTGACGTACCAATTTGTGAGCATGTCCACAAACTTCACCAATCGAGGAACCACAGTATATAGACGATAAGCTAAAATATTTAATAAAAGAGACATTGAATTATGTTACATATATAAAAAAAATACCTAAAATCAAATAATATTTACCGTCCATCTCAGCTTTGAAGAACTGGATGAGGGACTGTGTGAAAGACAGGATCCATTTGTCCATGATGTTGTCACTTTGTTTGGCCGTGTTTTCATTGTAGAGAATCTGGATATTCTCCTCCTGAAAATGTGATAAAGATTTTAGCATCAGATTTTACAATGCTGCATATTTATTGTGCAAAAAATCCAATGTATTGCAATCATCAGAAAGTCCAAGCTGATTTTCAGCTGAGTATTAAGCCAATAAGTCTACACTTTGTATAGTCATGAGGTTTTACAATGGAAACAATCTTGACAAGTAAAAAGGAATATGGGAACCATTTTTACTTTACTATTTAACCATTTACTACTTAAACCCCTACCTAAAAAATAGATTTAATTTTCTATTTCCATAGAATCGTGCAGGTATTGTGCCTATTCCAGAAAATTACTAAGTGTTGCTTTAGCAGCATCATGAACTGTAGATATGTAAATAGTGTGTGGATGTGGTGACTGAGATCAAAAAGGACTATATTTTTACTTATTAATTGACTGGATGAATTGCATTTTATTGGCATGTATGCTATTTATGACATCAACCTGTCCAGGGACTGAAGATGGAAATTAACAATCTTGCTATAACCTGGCACAAACAACAAACCTGGCCCTCTTTGTGTAGGTCAATGTTTTTATCTCCATTGTCCCTGATAAAGTAAACTAAACTAATAAGTCAAATATATCAGAATATAGCCAACATTAGTGCTAAAATGAGCCTATATCATACGTCTTATTTCAAATATTGTAAGCCTTATTTCTATTCTCACACTTACCTTCTCCAGCCTCTGTACGTTCTGCACCAGAAACCGGTAGGCATTGTACCAGGGCAGAAATACATCTTTCAAGACGTCCCGGACCCCCTCCTCCTTAAAACGCAGGTTCTCGGCTCTCACCACTGGAGAGTTGATCAGGTACAGTCTGCAGGGACAGTGGGAAATTAAAGAGAGATTGTATATAAGCTTAACAACTTTCTACCACAATAAATATTCATCAAAAACCTACTTGAGTTGTGTTTAAGTTCATGAGTGTTACTCAACATGCATCATTTTCTCTAGTATGTGACCATCTTAATGTAATAAACGTTTCTGAAGTTAAAGGGATAGCTTGTTTTTTTTATGTTGATCTGTATGGCATCCCCTTCAGCAGTATCGTGCATTAACACCGACTTACCCCAGACAGTGTCCTCTGAGCCGAGTTCTGCTCCGGTTCTGGCACTGACCAAAGTAGGTCCGGCAAGTTAGCGGGGACAGTTAATAAAGCTTGTTTTTCTTCTCAAAACAATATTTATCCAAAGTTATATATTTGCATCAGAAAACAGTTGCACATGAAAAAGTCAGGTTGGTGCCATTTTCTCTCGAGTCGTATCACTGCACGTCTATTATTATTATTAGCCTGTTCACTTGCAAGTGGCGATGTTTACAAATATATCACTTTTTTAACAAATATTGTCTTGAGAAGAAAAACAAGCTTTATTAACTGTCCCCGCTAACTTGCCGAACCTACTTTAGTCAGTGCCAGAACCGGGGCAGAACTCGGCTCAGAGGACACTGTCAGGGGTAAGTCAGTGTTAATGCACGGCACTGCTGAAGGGGATACCAGGTTCACATAAAAAATAAAAAAAAAACTATCCCTTTAATGACACAAATTAAAAAGAAAAAATATACATTTAAAGATGCTATCATTTTAAATGGTCTGCTTCAGTCCAAACTTAAAATTTTCTTAACCATTAACCATAATTAATTCTTTATGCCCGGACTCCCTTAATTTACCAAACTGGTGACTGCTAAATGAATTTACTTCAAACTGAACAAAAATACTGTATGAGGACACTCATATATTTTTAGGGAGGACACTTTTAGAGACAACCTTGAGTTTTGGCAGTAAATTGTTGTTCTGATTTATTGAACTTCCAAGTCCAATAAATCTTGTCCTGCGCATAAAGATTTTAAAGATGTGAGACTTTACAAACGGCTTTCATGCCTACTCCTCAAACATACTTTTAATTGAAACTTTTTTTCAAGTCATTACTCTGCAGTTAATATTTTAATTCCATTAAAAAAATTTGTAATAAAGGTCCGTGCCAACATAACACTTCAGTTATTCAGTATTCATTGCGTGTGTACTCAGTGTTAAGCACAAGTCTGTGTAGTAACTCAATCACATCAAACTCTGAAAGACAACCTTGAGTTTTGGCTGCAATTCAGTTCTTTTCTGAGAAGAAATGGAGGCAAAAATAATAAAAAGTGGACTTCTGTGGAGCCACACCGGATACATATTTTCACACTTACGTGAAAACTGAAAATTCATGTTTTTTAGTCTATACACACATTTAAAAAGGGACAGTATGAAAATATGCAAGATTGTGACATGACCTGTTCCTGTTGCCAGATACGATACAATAAAAAAAACATTGGACATTATGACCATTTGGGTTGCCAGTTTCAATCCCGAAATCCAGTTGGTTTAAACCTAAAAGGACTCTCTCTGATCTGAATCCTCACTACCAAAACCCATGAGGTATATTTTCAGAAGAATAAAAACAGCCAGTATCAGGCGACAAACCATACCTTTAAACATGTAGGATTTAATATTGGATTTGCCAACCTTTGCTCATTCGACTCTACTGTAAATGTGGGCATATGGTTTGGCTGCATAGTGCTTTATTCATTGGCCCATATGGTGCTGTGTGTTTACACCGGAGGGCAAAGGATATTACTATGTATGTGCTCCATTTCAATATTTACAACTCAATCTATTGTGGTAACAGAAGCTGAACAAGAACAGTGCTAGAAATGTTTATGTTTGCAGTAGTTGTGAAATTCTGATAAGTGAAATAACCAGAGATTTGCAGTATCAATCTTGAAAAGAATGAAGAAAAAGAACATAAATGAGATCAAATTGGATAGTCTCCTTGACATCAAAATCAAGTTAGAAATGTCAGTAAACACATCACCAAGTACTAATAAAATAGTAAGGAAAATAGGAATTGCTGTCGTAGTTTAAATAGTAGTTTGCATGATAGTCACAGCAGGAGTTGAAGCAGTGCTTTAAACATATTTTAACCGAACAAGATGCTTTCCATGTAGTACTACTGTAGTAACAAGAAGGCTTTTTTACACAATCACGTGTTGTAATAGCTTTGAAAGACTTTAGGGGCTTTGGGGAGTTCATTGTCTCTAATCTAAATTGCACTGTTAGTTGTGAGGCAAGTATTGAAACATTTTTGACACAGACATGGAGATCAGAAGCCAGTGGCACATAAACTTCCATGCTTCATTGGCCCACATGAGCCCACCAACTAACCTGAGGGCATCTGCACCGTAATTCTGCACGATAAGACTAGGATCGGGGTAGTTTTTCTTGCGTTTACTCATCTTCTGTCCATCACTGAAGAGAGAGAGGGGAGGGGAGGGGAGGGGGGGGTATAGAGGCATTAATGTACAAAGGCAGGGAGAGAGCATGCATGATCAGAAGTGCATGTTGAGAAAAGCCTGAGTTGGATATTTCAGTTTAAGTGAAGTCTTCCAGGTCAGCAGTCTGGCGAGCATTGAGCTGCACTGAGCCCCGGGGCTAAAGAGGAGATGCTAGTGCTGCACTGACAAGAGGCTAAAGAGGCAAAAGCTAACATACAGTGTACAACAACAATCAGAAGAGGTAGGATCTAAAGGTGCATTTTGCAAGTTTTTGGTTAGGGGTCCTATTTTTGCTCATCTCCATGAAGAACTTAATGCTTTGTTGTGAGTGCAGCGCGCTGACACACTCAAGAGTCTTGAATCCAAGGTTTGTCTTTTCTATCTTTACTAAAGTGAAAGTCATACAGAACAAAAAATAAAAATGAATACCTACAACTTGTAACTTCCCTAAGTGACTTTCCTACGTGACGTCACTACAGGCTACATGAAGTTCCTACGTGCTAGGTGACGTTCCTACATGCTACATGCTCTGCCTCCGTATTGGCTTGACAGACCGGGACCAGACCAGGACCAGACCGGGACCAGACCGGGACCAGACCGGGACTAGACCGGGACTAGACCGGGACTAGACCGGGACCAGACCGGGACCAGGCCAGGACTAGACCGGGACTAGACTGGGACTAGGCCAGGACTAAACGTGGACTAAACCAGGACTAAACCAGGACTAGACCAGGTGGATTAAAGCGCCGCGCGCGGGTCTATTTCCTGGTTTCGTTTTGAGTCACGGCTGAGGCGAGCAGCGAGGGGGACCGCACGTAGTCTGAGCGCATGAACGAACGCATGCAAGAGCCACGGTGGTCTAGACCTGGTCTAGACCACCGCGGCTCTTGTATGGTCTAGACCAGGTCTAGAGGAGGTCTAGAGGAGGTCTAGAGGAGGTCTAGAGGAGGCGTTTACAGCCTTAAAACATGTAGAATAATTGTAAAATATAAAGTTGTCCTACTTCGTGGATTTCGCTTCTTGCGGGTTATTTTTAGAACGTAACCCCCGCAATAAACGAGGGACCACTGTATTCAATTATGTGTTTTATTTATTGACAATAGGTAAGAAAAACAGGTACTGCACAGATCTGGCCTGGTGGGGTCACTTCCTTGTCTCCATGGAGATTGATTAGTTAATGCCATACTTCTTGCATTTTAGCATCATGCTATTGAGTCAGCATTAAATCATGTGCAATTAAGTAATTCACAATGTAACAAAATTATATTTCAAAATGCATATATGACAATTAAACTTAATATTCAGTGGTAAAGGATAGGAAATTGTCACTGACAGAAGAAAAAAAATAATTGTAATCTGCTGTACTGTACCTGGCAAGGACCAAACCGTTGACAATGACATTCTTAAAGGGAGGTTTGCCAAACAAAGCAGTGGAAAGGACCAGGAGGGTATAAAACCTAGAAAAAAAATATTTTTTTTACAAATCAGCACTGACAATATCAACTGTTGCTTTTAATGCTTTAAAAAAATGTTTGTAGGGGTTAAAATAACAAAGTTAGTAGTACAGGTGTGATGGAAATTTATATTGTGGAAAGATTTCTCTCAATCTGTCTTTGTGTAAATGACTGTGATTTCTACCGGAGACCAGACCAGTCATTGTGTGTAAAGGCTTAGCAGACACAAGTGTCCCTACTCCACAGGAAACTCTGTTGTCTTACCTGTCCTCAAATGTAAATCAAGTTGATTAGCACAAGTCTGTAAAACAAAAGTCACTCTGCTTTGATATGTATGTAATTTGTATTTCTCTAAAAATACTCAGAGCTCAGATGCTCCAGGGGGAGATGGAGAGAAGGGGTGACTGGAGACAGCATACTCATGAGAGGCTTTCTGACCAGGGCGGGCCTAGGCCCTGCCCATATCTGCAATAAAACTTTGTCTGTATTCCAAAAATACAGACAAAGGGCTTCACAAATGGATTAATTAGTTATTAAAGGTCCCATGACATGGTACTTCTTGATGCTTTTATATGGCGCCTTAATGGTTCCCTAATACTGTAAATGAATCCTTCTTCAAAATCAAGACTCAGTGCATGAGAAAGCCCCATGAACACAGTCAGAGTCAAAAATATGTCTCTGGAACACTTTATTATGGGCGTTGTTGCTTGAATGCAAATGAGGAGGACAGAGATAGGCCAGTGCAGAGGGTGGGGCGTGGCCAACTCTCCGCTCTTTCCTCTTTAGCGGTGTGATGTGCGCTGGCCCCATTTCCGCGTTTTTGCACGGAGGAAGAGATGAGACGATGTCCATTGAAAAATATACACATTTCCACAGAAAATCAAATTAAACCACTGCTGTTTCAGAGGTTCGGAGGCTCGGATAAAGGACATCCAAGCCTGGAAACATTCTCACGTGCCTCCAGGCAAATAAAAAACCGCATCTCGCATTGCGTAGCTCGTTCGCGGTCCAAACTTACAGAGAGTGTGGGTAGAAATACAGCTGGGGGGTGAAACTGCATTTGCATTTTTCCTGGAGTGTGACGTCAGAAACCAGCCTCGTTCAGAATCGCCCGTTTGGGCTGTCTTTTTTTCAAACGCAGAAAAGGACCGCAAATGCTCAGTTTACACATTTCGCAACTTTTACCCATGGGGGGGATGCCATGGGACCTTTAAGAGATTTTTTCCACAACACAGGAAATGGCTTAAGTTTAGTTGCGAGTACAGTGGTACCTCACCTTACAAAATTAATTTGTTCCAGAAGTGGTTTCGTAATGTGAATTTTTTGTAAGTTGAGTAGCTATTTCAATGGAAAAGGCCTGATTCAAAGTTGTTTTTTTTAAATAGTGTAACGTTTTTTTTATAGTGTAACTTTGTGTGAGAAAGGTTTAATTCCAGTCTGAGAAAAGTGTATAATGTGTGTGGTGAGGCATTTAGAGCCTTAAAGGGACAGTGTGTAAGATTTTTATCCGTTAATTACCAAAATTGAAGATACCCATTCAAAAATACAGTGTTTTCCAAGCATTTTCACTTCCATCATGAAATCAAAGTATTCTGTTGGACTCAGATATACCTGCATAAAAGGGGGATCTTCCCCATATAGAGGCAGCCATTTTGATTACGAGAGCCGCAGAAGGACATTTGGGCTCCGCCTTCGCCTTCGGCAAGGCTCGTGGAGATAGTACGCGTTTGGATAAACAACGACAAGCATGTTGCCGGATCACACGTCGTAATGGATCTAACACGTGTTTTGGACTAAATTGTTTTCCTGGATTTTATTCGCTGGATTCTTACGGATAGATTGAGACCAGGTTTATGGTGAAATACTGAGTTTGACCTGTCCAGAGCCTTCAAGGTAAGCAAAGTAACAAACCTCGTTTTGTGCTTTTCAGTATAAAAGCCCCATGTGCTCGGGGAGTGATTGTGGTGCCGGGAAATGAATTGCATAGTGCTGTCCGCGTTTCGGCGCGCCCGGGTGACCCTCGAGGTCTGCCGTAGCTAAAACAGGAAGCGCAACAGCCACCATCCACCTATGCACCACGAATCCTACACACTGTACCTTTAAAACATGTAGAATAATTGTAAAATATAAAGTTGTCCTACTTCGGGGATTTCTCTTGTTGCGGGTTATTTCTGAAACCTAACCCCGTGTGTGTTGATAAAGTGTATTTACGTTTCGGGGCGTGCATCTGAGCGCGCATTATTTGAATTTTTGAGATTTCACGTTTCGTAACTTTGTTGGGTCTTTCGTAAGGTGAGGTACCACTGTACTTTGTTGCGAGCCAATGCCCTATTGTCCATAATGGGTATTTTTATATTTGGTGTTTGGAAGCTTGTCTCATTCAGACACATTTCATTCCATTGTTAATTTGTATATGACAAATAAATCCAAGTTTATCTATTCGTGCTTGTTCTCACCATCCTCTTGTTTGGTCGATGCCCTCGGCGATGAAGTCTGCAGGGAAAGAATCTTCAAACTCCCTCTTGTTCTCAAAGGGATAGTGCACTTGAGCGTAGGGCATGCTCCCAGACTCAAACCAACAGTCGAAGACCTCTGTGACTCTTCGCAGGACGCCTTTACCACAACGGGACGGGATGGTCAGATTGTCAATGCTGCAATGATGGAAAACAAAAGGGCCCACATTACACTATTTTCTCTCATAATGTTGTTTCCTCATCAAAAACATACATTCAGCTGTGCTTTGTTTCATTTCCACATGTTTACAACTGAAACTCTGCATACTTATTCTGAGTTCTTCCACTTTGTGATGTCATCACAATTACATTCCTGTAATACAGGAAGTGCTCTACTCTGTTTTAAACTCCATACACCTTCACTAGAATCATTTGGATAATTTCAGCCCTGAAATGTCCCATCTCTACTGAACTAAAGGTACAAAGTAACTGTTAACTACCGCTTCATGACATGACAAGGTTAACACTCTTATGGTTACTTTCTGTAGTCAGCATGTTAGCACATTTTGATGACATTTTTTGACATTCAAAAGTCAAAAGTCAATGGAGACCCCTACTGATGTGTGGGCTGCAATAACCACAGAATATAAATCAAACTTACAGATCTACTCAAGTCACTAATAATTGCAAGCAACTATTCAAAAACTCTGGCAACTTACTACAAACCAAGGAATATTTTTTTCTAAAACCAAGCATAATTTGCAAGGATTCATTTATTCTAAATACTATCCTTAGGTAATCAAATTATTAAATGTGCCTTCTCACCTCTCCCTGTGCAGATCAGTGACTTTGACACCTGTTAGCTCCTCCAGTTCAGCCATGGACCCAACACACACCACCTGAATAGAAAAAAAAATACGAATAGCAATACAAAAAAAGTATTACATTTAGACATCCTCACTATTAATTACATAATCCTAACCTACCTACTAGAAGAACCATAGAGAAGTACTATCAATGCCACATGAGTCAAACTGCTAATTTAGGGCCTCTTTTTGAGTGCCATGTATTATTATCCAATGTCACAGATTTAGGCCTACTTTAGGAAACCTCTAGGTAACTTTACCTCCAAACTAAGTGTTACGTTGATTCCTAGGAGAGCTAACCTGTAGGATCTGCTCCACTTATGCCAAAGCAAAGTGGCCCAGATACAGCCCCATTTTCAATTTCATTTCATTTAAAGGGTATTGAGGTAATGTACAGAACTCAGTAAATCAGTGGCTCTGAAAGCAGATGACTTGGAAGGCATCATTTTAAAAGTATTACAGTTTTTAGTCTACTATTACTTGAAAACTACTGGGTCAAATAACAATAAACTAAGTAAACGAAATAAATATAATTAAACCGTCGGTTTTCCAAATGAGCTTATTACAGACTTGCACCTGCAAGGCTATTTTAGAGGTCCAGTGTGGTAAAATTTTAGCCTCTGAGGTAGATGAATGGGTAGCAGTTACGATAATTAAAGTGGTAGTAGGTATTAGTTGTGGAAACTAGTACTAGTGTACTAGTGTAAGTAGTAACATTTTGTTTATGGTTGTGGTACTACAAATTCATGGCCTTAGCTGTGGTGATAGCAGTGGTGGTTGTAGTCAAAACAAGAAATTGCAGTAATAGAAGATGAATGGTCCATGTAGCACTAGTAACACAACAAAACGAACAGCACATAAAATAAATGACTAGGCAGAGAAGGAGTATTGGCAGTCACTGATAAACTGTGGTGGGTTTTGGGTGTGCGAGTGCCCACAAGAGGGGGTGGGGGGGTGGGGGGGTGGGGGGTGCAGGATCCTATTTGAAGAAGGAGGTCATGGACTGTCCCTCTTTCAGCATCTGAGACTCCATTTCTCCCACACTCAAACAGCCCCATTTATGACATTTGCACAAGGCTCGGGTACAGGACAGATAGGCCGTTTCCCAATCCAGCGACGGCACACTTGTGAGCGCCCTTGGAACGGGATGTGCGTCATATCCGGCGCGACAAGCGCCATTCCATTCGTTTTTCCCCCCCTGCACTGTCGAGATGAGCCCTGAACGGCGCCGTCGTTTCCATGGAAATCGGGGCGTGGACCAAGCGTGCAAACATGCAAACATGCACGCTTCGCACACTTAAAAGCCCCAGCATGCACAGCGCGGGAGGATATATGACTACAAAGACCGACCCGCCAGCGACATCCACATGTGACAGTTGCGACGTCACTATAAAATATACGAACTGGTTCACCTCACCTACAACTATGCTACATGAAACTCTTCATAAACTACGGTAAACATGTGTGACGGTAGCCGTAATGGCATAGATCACGGCACCTGTACCCTGTATCACCTGTTCACATGCTTTTGCCTTACACTTCTATATTTCCTTTGCTGTTGTAATGCTGGATATTCTCTACAGTATCGCCATGTCCAGCGTTTACTCTAAGCTGCGCACTGCTCGCACATTCTCAGCGCACAAGAAAACTTATGCAGCGCCCTGTAAACCAGGGATGAAAGAGCTTTTAGCGGATCTCCGCTTTTTATATCAGCCGCGCGGGGGGGCTTTTCGGATGTTGCGCACAGGGCTCCAAGGAGCGCTCAGGGAGTTAGTGTGTTTGCTCAGACACATTAAAAATTAGGGGGAACATTGGCCATGTCCCAATTCCAAGTATTACTAGGCGCAATAGAATAATATTTTTTTCTTTAGGGAACAAGGAGCAGACCACCCGGCTCATTGAGCTGAGGCGGGACTTGTTCCATTTCGCAGACGGCCATGTGAGAAACGTAGTGCACTAAGGACGGAGCGAGTGTGCGGCGTCTCGACGACAGCCCAACGGCACACTCACAAGCGTGCCGTCGGCGTGCCGTCGCTGGATTGGGAAACAGCCATAGTGACGCAGTGACTGCCACTTTCATCTTAAAACATTACAAAGGACTAGATTTACATAGATATATTCTCAACACACTTAAATTTAACTAAGTGTGCATATATGAAATTCATTATAAGATGATATTGATACTTTGCAACTGATGTCACCAACATCCCCTGTGGATGTGATGCTAACTGAAGGCACTACTCTCTACTAAGCTCTGTGACTCAAGTTAGACTTTAATCTGAGTTTTCGTTTAACACAATCTGACCTGAAAGAGCGGACTTAGTTGAAACTGCAACATGTGAGGTGGTTTGTGGTCTCTAGTCTCATTAGCACTAGCCAACAGTTTCTGAGTTAGTCACGCTCACCTTTTTGTTGAAAATCAAACACCTAAATGGGACCATGAATGCTCATATTGATCACAGGCTCCTGAAAATGTGTGCATTGTATTACCACGATAACTACTGAACATTTCACCATAGAGATAAACAGAATGCCCCTAGCATGATGTCACTGTAAAGTAGCATTAAAAGTTTTTTGTTTTTTTTTTGTTTTTTTTAATCAATACACAGAATATTTTTCACATATAGAGAGGATGTGCAATTGAGATCAAGATTCAGTCATTTCTAATTGTCAATGATTGTCAAACTGGGAATTTTTCCATCATGAGGTCTACAGCCAATCATCTGTCAGTAAAAAGAGTGGTTTGGAGCAGAGCTCAGACTATGGGGCTATTTTTTGTGTGTTGAATAGCAATTATTAAAATGTATGGAGTATGTTCAAGAAATTAAAATACTGAAAGCAATTTTCATTTGTCTTTGATAAAATAAAAGTTTGAATCGAGATCACTCACCATGCGGGGGAAAAAAAAAATCATGATTCATTTGCTTAGGCTACGGATGGAACGATAAAGAATAATATCTTTTTATCATGATAAAAAGGGTACACAATAAGTCTTTTGTGGCACATTTTGTATAATCATGATAATCGCCAACACAAACAATCACCATGATATCACCAGAACATGGAGAACTATGTATCCTTGATGTTCTCTTCTAGATCATTGTTGTTTTCACTTATAACAAAATACAGCATATTTAAACAGTTGCTTAAATATGCAACCTATTCATAATATTAAAATTATACTCATTAATATCCATAACATAATAGCAATTTTAAAAATTATTGTGAAATAATCGCAATTATTTTGGCCATGATAATCCTGACCAAATTACAGTATCGTCCCATGCTTAGCCCAGACCCAATATACTTTACTTTCTTGAACTGGCCTTTTACAGAGTAGTGTACCTCACCTCTGCTCCCATCATCTTTGCTGAAGGAGTCTTAACACGCCTCACACTTGGCTCACTTTGTTTATTTGCCTTTAATGAATCATTCATGTGAGACATTTCAGTTTTGGTCTAGCGGTGGTCTCAACAGTGCCTCAGGGGAGCAGATTCACACAGCATGCACTGGTCTGTCACCACCTATTCCCTCTCTTTTCCTCTCTCACCTTCTCTATCCCTCTGTCTCTCTCTTTTGCTTTCCCCCACTCCTCTCTTTCCCACTCACCCATCCTCCCGCCCTCCATTCATCCATCCCTCACTCTTTCACCCCCCTTTACCCCTTTCTCTCCCTTCATCCATCTCTCTCTTTTACCCCTCCTCTCCCTCTACCCCCTCTCCCCCTCCTTCTCCACACTTTCCTCCCTCTCACGGCAACCATCTCTGCTTCAAACCCTTCAAATGGAGACGTGAGCTTACTCAAGTGTCAAAACCAGGTCAGAGGGGAGAAATGCCCTGGCTCTCAGCTGAAGGAAATAAGCTTTGATTTAGAGTACCGCGGGCAAGAAAAATGCTTATACATGGTGGATATTAATGGTATATACGGTTGTCAAATCAATCAATACCCAGATACTAATCAGTACTAGGGATGTCAACAATTAATCGACTTACGATTAATTGTCGATCAAGACGTTGGTCGATTAAAATGCATTAATTGTAACTAATCGCTAGAGGAGAGGGCGCTACTCTGGAATGTGAACACGAGATGCGAACCCACTCGCGAGAAGGACCATAGCGTTACATCCGCGGCCGGATCTAGAAGCAGTGCAAAATGTTCTCCTGCGAACCCAATTTTTGCGGCTTGGTTCGCAGGTGGTACGTGCTACTCCACTCCGGGCCGCGTAGCAGGCTCCACGTGAAAGCGCAGTGGAAGCAGCCCGCTGTCCGGCCCGTGTGCCGGTGTGTGTGCGCGTGTGTGAGTGAAATGTTTTCCCCGATCAATTCATTTTTTTTATCATTTCATATCATGGAGCTTTTACAAAAAACGTCCTCAATTTATTTTCAATAAAGAATGCACATTTGTGTGCTTTTTACTAAGGAATAATGAATTGAGGAATATACAATATAATAATACTATGATATATTTTTGACTCAGTGTTATGTATACTATAGCTTATATTCTTAAAAACCCTATTGAAACACTAAAATTCAGGTGAAAAACGCCGCTTAAGTTGATCGATAAGGTCAATCAACTTTAGATTAATGAATTAATCAATAATTTGCATCCCTAATCACTACTACAACTTGTACTGAACCTCATTTGAACAAGTATCAGTAGATAATAGTAGTAGAAACTCTAGATAAATAAGACAGAAATGGACCTTTCTTAAACAGTTTTAGAATGGTCTGGATGTCACCAACATTTAGATACATTTTATGACATACAATCAAAGATTATAGCCAAAAGAACAACATTTCCATGGAGACTAGTCAGTTTATTCTTGTAATAATGGTGCAGGAGCACAAATGCTTTTCCTTAGTATCATAGTTGCCCTTCAGTATTGTGAAAATACAGTGGTACCTCACCTTACGAAAGACCCAACAAACGAAAATTTCAAGTTACGAAACGCCTTCACGTTAAATTTTGGTCTCTAGATACGAAAGAAAATTCAAGTTACGAAACGCGAAATCTCAAAAATTGAAATAGTGAGCGCTCAGCCACACACATTATACGCTTTTCTCAGACTGAATTTAAACTTTTCTCACATTTGTCTCTCGTTTAAACACTCAAACTTTCATAGATTTTCAACAAAATTATTCATAGTGAAGTGTGGGGGGAAGGGGGAGGGGGGAGAAAACTGCGCGCGGACACGTGTGATAGCGCAGCATGACCCGGCGCGGGGCTGCCAGCAGGTCTAGACCTGGACTAAACCAGGACTGGACCAGGACTAAACCTGGACTAAACCAGGACTAAACCTGGACTAAACCAAGACTAGACCAGGTGGATTAAAGCGCCGCGCACGGGTCTATTTCCTGGTTTCGTTTTGAGTCACGGCTGAGGCGAGCAGCGAGGGGGACCGCACGTAGTCTGAGCGCATGAACGAAGAGCCGCGGTGGTCTAGACCTGGTCTAGACCACCGCGGCTCTTGCATGGTCTAGACCAGGTCTAGAGGAGGTCTAGAGGAGGCACGGTTTGAGCACGGGTCTCGTTCATGCGCTCAGACTGCGTGCGGTCCCCCTCGCTGCTCCCCTCAGCCGTGACTCGAAACGAAACCAGGATATAGACCCGCACGCGGCGCTTTAATCCACCTGGTCTAGTCCTGGTTTAGTCCAGGTTTAGACCTTGGTCTAGACCTGGTATAGTCCACGTTTAGTCCTGGGTCTACAGTCTCTACGCAGAACAGAATGTTACACTATAAAAAAAGTTACACTATTAAAAAAAAAAAAAACTTGGATCGGGGCCTTGGAACGAATCAGGCTTTTTCCATTGAAATAGCTACTCAACTTACGAAAAATTCACGTTACGAAACCACTTCTGGAACGAATTAATTTCGTAAGGTGAGGTACCACTGTACTGTATATGGTAAAGCGGATTTGTGTAGCCAGAAGCTGTGTTCATAGACAGTTTAGTTAGATAAATCTATCAAACTAAATACAAAAAAGGCATTAAGAAAGATGGATTTAGGATGAGTTTTAGACAACGCTGAACGATCTGCAGACAGACAGCAGTATGTCAGGAGTAAAATTGTATATTTTCCAAGTAACATCTTATTGCTAATGGACTAACATGAGAGTGAGTCATGGTTTGAGTAGTACTGGGTGACACAAAAATGTGGTGAAAACAAGACCTAATCCAGAACTAAAAAGAAAATGTGTTTAAATGAAAATACATTTATTTAGTTAACTAATAGAGCATAGTGCGCAATTGAATCTACTTGGGTTGTAAAATGGACTACAGAAAGGAACAGAATAGAATTGAAATGATAGGTCAAATAAAGGTCAAACTTACTTATGCATTGTTAAAAAAAAAAAATCATAGAGCAATAGAATGAGACAGTGCTAGGTTAAGGCTGGGCAATAGGACTAAAAATATGTTTTCCCCCTTATTGACCTATTGAGCATTTGAGCATAAGAAATAAAATAAATGTATTAAAACTAATAAAAATTGATTTCAGGGTAAATTTCCTCACTTCTAAAGACTGCTCCAAACCCCTTGCTTTTACTGACAGAGGATCGGATGTGGAACCCTTGAATTGATCATTGATAATTTGAAATGACAGAATCTGGATCTCGGTTCAAATTCGATTGCACAGCCCTACATAGAGGCTTCTTGTTTTGCTTCTTTGAGTGTCATACTATATAACCTCAGTGTAAAAACATGGCATGAAGTCTGACCTCCTCGTAGTCGTCGCTGACCCACAGGGGGATGGGAGTGCCCCAGTATCGGTTCCTGGACACGGCCCAGTCTCGAGCGTCTCGCAACCAGTTTCCAAAACGCTTCTCTCCCACAAACTCTGGAACCCTACAGGAGGAAATATGGATAGACAATAAGACATCATAACCTGAAAACGCACTTACATGGGATTTAATATATCATATTATTGTATTTTCTGATCTATGTCATAATGTTGTTTGATTGTCAAACATAACAGGAATTGTTTTGTTTCATTCACACATGTTTAACTCACAAGTCCTATACATTTAGGTTGAGCTCTCAAATGGAAAACACTGTTCCACCTGATGTCATGTGATAATACAGGAAATGCTCCACTGTGTTTTTAGGCTCTATACACCTTCACCAGAATCATTTCAGCCGTGGAATTCCCCATCTCTACTGAACGAAAGGTAAAAGTAGAAGCATTTTTCAAGTTCACAGCTACATGACATCACAAGGTGGAGCAGAGCATTTTGAGTTTTGTAGATTTAGCGGCACGGTAGCAGAGTGGTTAGCGCTCTTGCTTCACAGCAAGAAGGTTCCGGGTTCGATCCCCGGGTCACCCAGACCTTTCCGTGTGTGTTCTGTGTGGCGTTTGCATGCATGGTCTGGGTTCGATCCCCGGGTCGCCCGAGCCTTTCTGTGTGGAGTTTGCATGTTTCCCCCCGTGTCTGGGTGGGTTTCCTCCGGGCACTCCGGTTTCCCCCACCAACCCAAAACATGCACCATAGGTACTCCAGCTTAGGTCCTGACCAAGCCGAAGCAAGAAGATCATGGAGATGGTCCCCGGGCGCCCTAATGTGTGTGCTGCCCACTGCTCCTAATATATGTATATATATATAGGATGGGTTAAAATGCAGAGAAGAATTTCTCCAGTGTGAGATCAATAAAGTTCACTTCTTCTTAGACAGACCAATAATAATAATGGGTTACTCATGTGTGATTGAAAAAAAAAACAAAAAAAACACTAGATGTAAGTTTTGATGAGGTAACAATATTCTAACATGGCTTAAACCTCACAAGAATCCATTTTATGTAATGTAGGACTTTTAATAATAACTGACAATATTTCTGCACTACACAGTTACAAAAACTAGTGTTGAAACTAGATTTGAACAGGAACACTTAAGACACCAAAAACATAAAATGTTTAGCATTTCTGAATAGTTTTAGAGTGGTCTTTATTTATACACAGTAATATTTAAAGAACTATGGTTTATTTGTGTTGAATAAGTATCAGTATAGGACAGTATCAAGTCTATTCCAATATTTAAGCCTGCCTTAAATTACAACTCAAAGCATAACAAATAACAGTAAAATCTGTAATTAACATTTATTAAACCAATTAAAGACTAGAGTTATCAATAGCGAGATATTAAATAGATACTAAAACTATGACAAAAACTAGATTCTCATTTGAATAAGTATTGAAACTGAAAACTAAATAAATAAGAAAAAAACACTATTTGGTAGTGAAAAATAGTGTTGTTTATAATTACTATGATATTGAAAATCGGTATTGGCTTTCCCCTAGTATGAAAATCGAATTAGAACTTTTAGTATTGCAAAAACACTACTACAGAATAAAGTGCAAATCACCAAAAGAACTATTGGTTTTGTGTAGGTATAATTATTTATGCAGATATAATTTTTTCCATGTATGAATTATCTGATTTCAATCTTTATCAGAAAAACAAGCAGCTCTGCTCTTCTACAAAAGGCTGTAGCGAGGCTCAACTACAAAAGGTTATCACTTCCTTCCAGGCATAGTCCTTGTTACATTGTCTTATACTTCATAACAACCAATTATAGACTATTCCAGTATCTCACAATCTTGATTTTTTTTTCTCATCATATAAATAAAAAACAATGGTGTATTTTGTTGACTGACACATAGTTCCACCTCTGGACCAAAGATAAAAGTGCCAAGAAAATTACAAATAATTTGTGGCAAAATGTTGTAGGTATTTCTTAAAAATATTTTGATGCACTGTCAAGACCAAATCAATAAAACAGAAAAAAACAGTGGCTTTATATTAGATATCTTTAACAAAAGATTATCCTATCCCACCATATCCTAACACATTTCACAATCTTATTTTCTATATTTTTCAGTGTGGTGTTGTTCGATGCTGGTAGTGTGTATGTGTGTGTGTACAATCCATTTGCTAACCAATGAGTTCATCAATTCCCATTTGAAGAAGGCATTTCTATTCAGGCCCCTAATATATCAATTTAACGATTTCTTTGGCAGAGTTCAGCACCAGCCCTGCAGCTCACCACACCACCACTCTCCCTTCCCCGCTAAAGGCTAAATCTGGATTTAAACTGTACCACAGTCTTGTAGAAAAAGCCATTTAGACAGAGGAAGGGTTCTATTGTAGGTCAAATACAGGGGGGGTGGGAGGCTGAAGGCATGTTACAGAGAGAACTAGATAAATTAGCATTAGCAACTGAATCTGCAGATTGCGCATAATACAATGGTTTGGCAAATAGCACATCACCTGCATGTATCCATAGAGATAAAGTTAAATCCATACTTCGGAACCATCTCCATGTAGATACATACATTTTACGCCATAATGTGGAATATTATAACCACAGAAACTAGAGTCAGATTCAAGCCTGCTCACAGCAAAGGTACATATTTTTCTATGTTTTTCAGTGCAATAAATATACCAAAAATAAAAAATAAAAATCCTGAAATCATCAAAATCATTTTACTCTTTTTTTGTTTCAAAAGTTAAGAGCAAGACTAAATAGCCAAGTTACTCTTAATACCAGTTTAAAAAACCAGTATGATTGCAATCCCTTGCTTTTAACATAATATAAAATACTCAAAATGAATGGATGATTAATGAGAAAATACATGTACAAAGCCCCATCTTTAACAGCAGATTTTCGCCTCTGAAAACTGTACCCGTGTTCAGCCTGCTGCTGTGGATCCTCACCTTTCTAACGCACCTCATTCATCTCAGTTTGACAGTCCCATTACCAGCTGCAGCAGAGAGAGAGAGAGGAGCACGGGGCAATACCACTTAGCAAAGCCATCATGTGCAAGCTCACTTCTGATACTGGGATTTTCAATTACAATTAGCATCAGGCTAATGTTACCCACTAACGTCATTTAAAGTGTATTATGCTTTATAATACTTTGAAAGGGGCATTAACAACTATAAGGTGAAAATAGCAGGGGGATGGTATATCATGAGTCTTGAATCATTTAAGAATGCTTCTATTCTTTTAAGATTGCACTTCTTCATACTTTATGGTGCACCATGTAACTTTTCTGGCAGGGGGCAGCCCACCTGATTGTCTCCATAGACATGTCATTGCTTTTCCTGGAATGTTCCAGAGTATGGCATTAAAGGTCCTCATCAGTTGTGTTGTGTTTCATTCAAACATAGTTGAGTAACCCTTTATTATTAGACTGTCTACATCTCCAAAGCTCAAAAATGCTCTGTCCCACTTATGATGTCATGAAGTGGTAGTTTTCAAGTTAAAAGGGATAGTTCGTTTTTGTAAACATCGCCACTTACAAGTGAACAGGCTAATAATAATAATAGGCACGCAGTGATACGACTCGAGAGAAAATAGCACCAAGCGAATTAGACTGCTGACTTTTTCGTGTGCAACTGTTTTCTGATGCAAATATATCACTTTTTGGACAAATATTGTTTTGAGAAGAAAAACAAGCTTTATTAACTGTCCCCGCTAACTTGCCGGACCTACTTACGTCAGCGCCAGAACCGGGGCAGATCTCGGCTCAGAGGACACTGTCAGGGGTAAGCCAGTGTTAATGCACGACACTGCTGAACGGGATGTCATACAGATTCACTTTTTTTTTTTAAACGAACTATCCCTTTAACAGCTACCTTTTACCTTTAGTTCAGTAGAGAGTAGCAATTTCAGGGTTATTATCCAAATGAATGTAGTGAAGGTTTATGGAGTTTAAAAACAATTTGTTTGAGAGAAGAACTAAATATGCAGGATTTGTGTGTGAAACATGTATGAATGACATAAAAGAAAGCTCCAGGTATATTTGTGATGAGGAAACAACATTGTAACATAGAATCAGAAAACTGCATAATAGGGGGTGTTTAAACTCATCTATTTTGGCGTCACCTGCTTTTCTCAATAGAGATATAGTTTAATTCCATACTGGGGAATATTCCAATCAATCATTGTTGCATTATGTTATCATTAGTGTGTGAAAGAAAAGATTTTACCAGTAGCATTTCCCATTGTTGTCCAACAGTTTGTCCACCATGTTCTCCACTCGCACAAACCAGCTGGGTACAGCTTTGTAGATGAGAGGCGTGTCTGACCTGGGCAAAACACACACTGATTATTTATCACAATACAGATAGAACATAGGATAGCACCACATGAAAACAATTATGATATGCAGACTGATGTCAAACAAAAAAAAAGTAAAGTTGAAAGGGCCAATGGTGCCAAATGATAGCTTTGCTTCTTTCATTCTACCTCATAGCAGCTGTGGCTTAGCTGAAGTAGCTTACCCCACAAGGTGTGTGAATGAATAGTACAAAGCATGTTTGAGTGTCCAAAAAAGAACTATGGTAATGAAATACAATATTATATTTTAGAATTATCCATTTGTGTGTTTGTAAATGAATGTGAAGTATATGTAATATCTGACACAAACACTAGCTACTGGTAACACTTTATAGTGATTACACTATTTAAAGTCTTAAATCATGAAGAGAGGCTTAATAAATAATGGGTGTATGGTTTCGTAAGAATAATACAGGATTAGCAACTACTTAATGAAGTTTTAGGAGTTAGGGTAAGAAATAAGCAGTGACCAAGCCTGAATCATTGTTACTAAACTATTTGTTCATTATTAATAAAGTCTTAGTTCATTCTTTATAATGAATAATTAAAGTGTAGTTATCATAAAGTGTATGGCTCTCCATAACGGATCTTTAGTTACCGTTGGATAATGTGGGCTGATGTTATGTGTAAGTCAGCACACTGGCTCTGCATTGATTTCGAGCAGAAACCACAAACCTCTATTGACAAAGTGCACAGATCCTTAGGGAACCTGTGGACAGAAAACCTACAAACCACTGAGTCTGAATACAAGGATTTTACACCAAACCACAGCACAATACCTGACATTTATCATCATTGATATATTAACAAGTCCAATGGATATCACTGTGTCAGTGGCCTTTTGGAAGACAGAGATTTTGTCAGGGAAACAACAACTCAACTATAAATCACACTGAGGGCTGACAAAATGTAAATGCACTGCAGCGAGATAAAAACGCATTTTATGCTAAATCAGATTACTATGGGGTCTAAATTGAACTGTGGTGCATATAGGTTAAAAGTCAGAATGTCAAAGAGAGTCAAAGTCAAAGTCCAGGTTAAAGTCTAGTTTGGTTTAGTCTAGGGATGTCAACAATTAATCGATTAACGTTTAATTGTCGATTAAGACGTTGGTCGATCAAAATGCATTAATTGCAATTAACCGCTAACCGCGGACACGCGGACATGCGCACCCGCGTGGTCATGAAACAAGGCAACCGCGCTGCGCCAAGCTCGACTCACAGCCGACCGCAGGCGCCAACGGCACTGCTCAGCAGCCCCGGGTGTACCGCGAGGCGAGATCTAACCCGGAATGCCGGTTTCGCCGCAGCCCGCGGCCCGAGCCCCGAGCCCCGCGCGGCTGGCCTGCGGCTCGGAGCGCGGGGCGCGGCGAAACCAGCACGCGCCCCAGTGGTTTAATCCTGGTCTAGTCCAGGTCTAGACCCGGTCGAGTCCCGGTCCAGTTCAGGTCCAGTCCTGGTTCAGACCTGGTTCAGACCTGGTCCAGTCCACGTTCAGTCCTGGTCTAGTCTCTTAGCCAATCAGGACAGAACACAATGTTACTCTATAAAAAAATTGTACACTATAAAAAAAAAGATTGGATAGAGCGAGGGATTACTGTATTTTGTTATTCAGCATCAATACATTTGTCTGCTTTTTACTAAGGAATAATTAATTGAGGAATATACAATATAATAATACTATGATATATTTATGACTCAGTGTTATGTTACTATAGCTTATATTCTTAAAGACCCTATTGAAATACTAAAATTCAGGTGAAAAACGCCGCTTATCAGTTAATCGTTAATCGACCGATAAGGTCAATCAACTATCAATTAATGAATTAACCGATAATTTGCATCCCTAGTTTAGTCTGGTTTGGCTTAGTCCAGGAGATATACTAGTACAACATCAGTTTAGTTCTTCATTAGAACTAGAAAAGGTTAGTCCCAGTTTAGTACATTTCAGCTCTTTAGGATTCTCTCAAGGTTATATTTTCTTTCCAGAATAGAGATGGACCTATTTCTCTACTGGTGATGACATGGCTTTATACTCCCAATCTCAAAAGCATGACTACCCCAAATATAAATTCAGATTTTCCATTTATTTTGGGACTTGGGAAGCAATGGTTTTATTATAGCCTTGTGTGAATACGCCTTACCTCCAGCAGAAAGGGTAACTGTGTTTGAACGTGCTGGCATTGACGAGACGCCCATGCTCCTTCAGCCACTTGATGATATTTTTGTCAGCATCCTACACACACACACACAACAGAAGACAGGCATGCTTTTTAAGAAATATTTCAAGAGGACATGTTAAAAATACACAAAAACATCTCCTACTCAATGACAAGGTTAGCCAGGTCGCATTAGTGTGGTAGTAAGTAGGGATTTCACAAAGTCAAGATTACATTACAATTATGAAAACTGTGAAACACCGATTGATCAACTTAAAAATTTGCCTTTCTTCTGCTAGACCCAAGTGTATATATTTTTAATGAGTATATTTAATTAGTATATTTTATATATAGCTTAGAACATTCTTACAATCATGTATCAATTACATTAAAGATGCACCATGTAACATTTCTAGTGGAGGGTCCAAATTTAGTCATCCATTCAACAATAAGCTACATTACAGTAATCAGTCATAATAAAACACGCCTTGAGATGTATTTGCTGACAGCCACAATGCATACTGATTCTATACATTGTGAAAGGAATTTTTGTACGCAAAAAACAAATACAATACACCATACGTGCATTTGATAAATCTTACCAGATAATTGTGTTGCACATGCATTTTTGGCTCACTATCTAACAGCTAATCAGCCTCGTGCATGTTATCACACACTGTTTCATCTTCTTCCAACCAAGCCTGAAAAAGCTATTTAACAAAAGACTCATAAATATTAATTCCCGACATGGTGGTGCTAGGCAAACTGCAGTGACCTTTTAATTTTTCCACCCATGTTGGATTTTGTCATGCCTGACCAGTGCTCATTAAAACATCAGAGTGCACTTGTAATGTGGAGATATAGAGCAACTTCACTTTATAACCTGGTCCATCAAAACAAAATGGGATGGTACAAAGTTGATGAAACAGAAGCTCTTGAGAGATTAAAAAAAAAAACACACACAATCAAAATGTTAAAGGGATATGCCACCCCCAGGTCAAATTTGGGCATCTCCCCACAGTCCAGAGACTAAAACAAGTGATGAAAAGCGTTTTCCTGGTCACCCAGCCATTGTCCGAGTCTGTCAGCACTGACCGCTGCGCGAGCTGATGCTCCTCTATTTAGTTCCCACCCAAAATGACCAAGGCAAGTTCTCCGTGTTGATTTGCACATTTATTTGCACTCGATATGAATGCGCACTACACAGAAAGTAATTGGGAAAAGCATCGAGCAAATTAATTCAATTTGGCCGAAATCTTTCTCTGGTGCCGTTAGCCTCCAGTCTAACGCGGAGGAGCAGCAGCTCGCGCGGCGGTCAGTGCTGACAGACTCGGACAATGGCTGGGTGACCAGGAAAACGCTTTTCATCACTTGTTTTAGTCTCTGGACTGTGGAGAGATGCCCAAATTTGACCTGGGGGTGGCATATCCCTTTAAACAAGTGGTATTGGGCAGACAAAATCTAGGTCATCATGGGGAGGTTAAACGCATTTGAAATTTGTGTTACTTGAAGCCTGCATATGGTTTGAATTACATTTAAATTATTTATTAAAACATGTATATCCTATGTTGGGTATTAAACTGAACTAAAATTTCTTCCAGCACTTCCTGGATTACCCTTTAATGAGGTCACAACATGCAGCAGGGAGTTCTGGGCAGGGAGATGTCACAATAGGCAGATAAAAGATGAAACATAAAACATTGGCATTTTACTGGCACTAACACCACTTACACCAAATAAAGGGGGAATGAATCATTATTTGGACATAACTTTCTCTAATAGGGTTCACTGTAATAAAAAAAAAACCCTAAAATGAGTACCAAAAATCTTCCTTCAGTGTCTGATAAAGACTAAAGCATGCCATTAAGCATTTATATTCTAGCTTTATACACCATTTTTATTTCAGTGTTTCTAATCCAATCACCCTCTTCGCACTGGCTAGATCCATGACATTTTGCTATGTGACATAAATTGATTGTAACAACTCAAGTTTACTTCATGTACAATCACAATGTAAAAATATATTGTGACTGAAGTAAGAATTGTATGAAAACAACGTAATGCAACAGAAAAACAAGATGGAAATAAAAGCATTCACTACACTCTTTATTAGGTAAAGATGCATACATGTTTATTGGAACCAAGTTGACTTTGAGCTAGTATTGAGTACAGAAAAAAATACTTTCTATTAGAATCACAGATATTGACAGGACAGACATGTGTTAGGCAAAAATACACAAAAATGCAGAAAGGTCCAGTACTACTAATTATAAAGCAAGATTGTCTATACAGGTGAGGAAAAGCTTCTACATTGGTCAGGCATAACATTAAGACAACCTGCCCATTACAGGCATTTATTGCTGTTACATTGATGGACCACTTTTGATAGGACCACTTTTGATAAATACAACCCAGACTAGAACAAGAAGCCTCAACGGCAAGAGCAATTTCAGCTATGCTCTCATGCAGTTGTCCAATCATCACAATTTGGCCTCTAACAATCCATGTATCCTGCATCTAACATCAACTTTGAGGACAATATGTTTTCTGGACAAACATTTACAAGTAGTACAATGTAGTAAAGGTAGTCTTAATGTTATATCTAATCTATGTACAATTATGTATGCTTTCAATACAGAAGGATCTAAAAGGCTCTAACAACTTCATCCTGGTCTGTTTCTCTTCCTTAGGCATCTTTGGCGATCCCGAGTCTCGTCTCCTCCCCTTCCAGCAGCTTCCTGTAGGTGGCGATCTCTGCGTCGAGCTTGAGCTTTATGTGCAGTAGTTCCTGGTAGTCTTGGAGGTACCTGGTCATCTCCAGCTTGGTCTCACACAGCTGAGCCTCTAACTGGGCAATGACGCTCTCAAGCCCGCCCACTTTATCCAGATGTGAGATTTCCATATCTTCCAGTTGTTGTTCTAAGGCGGCATTTCTAGCCCTCAACCCATCAATTTGGTTCTGCAGGTCTGTCACTTGGGTTTGGAAAACGCTAATCTCTTCTTTCATTGATTTCATTTGCTCTTCGTGCTTGCCAGCATGGTCTTTTAGAGTGTCAAATTTGCTTTTGTACCACTTTTCAGCCTCTTGGACATTTCTTGCAGCGACAGATTCAATTTCAGCCCTCATGTTGCGCAGATAGGCTGCCAAATCTGGTCTATCGCTATCCAAATCAGCAGTAATCTTTGAATCCTCAATTTGTTTCATCAGATCAGCAACTTCCTCATCATGCAACTTCTTCAAGAACTCAATTTCGGCCACCAATTGCTCTATGCGCTTCTCCAGTTCAGCCTTTTGCAGAGTAGCATTGTCAACATCTTGGCGAAACTCTTTTAGAATCATTTCAGCCTCTTCCTTAAGTGCAAGCTCCTCATCTAGTTTCAAACGCCAAACTTCAACTTCCTCCTCGAGATAACCTCTTTCGATATCCGCTGCTCCTTTCTCGTTGGTCAGAGTTTCAATCAGATCACGCACCTCTTTGAATTTCAACTCATACTCTTCACCGATGGAAGTGGGGCCTCCCTTGTAGCGGTTTTGGAGGGCAGCTAGTTCAGCCTTCAAAGCAGCGTTCCTCTGCTCCAATGCTTGCACTTTCTCAATGTATCCAGCAAACTTCACATTGAGTTCTTGCATCTCCTCCTTTTCGTTAGCATGGTGTTGGTGAATTTCTGTACCCAGTTCAACCGCGGTACCTCGAAAACCAGAGCGTCCACGACTATCATAAGAAGATCCACGGCATCTTGCAGGTGAGGGACTTTGAACGCGAACCCTACTGCCCGAGCTGCTAACTTGCAAGCTCTTTTGGGTATAGGACGCAGCTCTCATTTTAGCAACAGTAGCAAGGAACCACCTTTTTCTGTTCTGATGCTTTTTGTTCACCACGCAGGATGAGACTGGTGCACGCTTCAATCAACCCAGACTTATATTGCCTGGTAAAGAATCTCTCGGACAGCCTTGAAACTAGCGCTTGGCCCAAACATATTTCAAAAGTAGATTGTGACAGACACTTCATGGACGGTGGCTGTTTATTAGATAGCGCTGTGCCGTGAGTGGCCGGGCAGCTCCAGTACACTCCCTGGTCTTAGCACTGTGGTGTGAAATAGTGATCAGATCATGTATGAATGCTACACTGCAGTTCTCACTCTTGATGCATGTAGAAGTGGGATGAGGTTGGGTGGGACAACGGTCAACAATGCCACAACAGTGATTGGTTACACAAATTACACAAATGTAATTTTCAGCTAGTAATTTTTAGCTTTAAAGGGACAGTGTGTAAGATTTTTACCCGTTAATTACTGAAATTGAAGATACCCATTCAAAAATACATTGTTTTCCAAGCCTTTTCACTTCCATCATGAAATCAAAGTATTCTTTTGGACTTAGATATAGTCACATAAAAGGGGGATCTTCCCCATGCAGAGGCAGCCATTTTGAATACGAGAGCCGCAGAAGGACATTTGGGCTCCGCCTTCGGCAAGGCTCGTGGTTTTGGGTAAACAACACAAGCATGCTGCTGGATCAGACGTAATGGATCTAACACGTGTTTTGGACTAAATTGTTTTACTGGATTTTATTCGCTGGATCCTTACGGACAAATTGAGAGCAAGTTTATGGTGAAATACAGAGTTTGACCTGTGCAAAGCATTCTAAGGTAAGCTAACCTCGTTTTGTGCTTTTCCGTATAAAAGCCCCATGTGCTCGGGGAGTGTTTGTTGTGCAGGGCAATGAATTGCATAGTCAAAAAGAGGAGACTGTAAGGTTTCATTTGATGTGTAGAGTGTCATGGTACATGATCGGGAATGTGTGTTTTCATGAGAAAAGAAAAAAAATAATAACCGGGACCGCGCGGCGCGCGGCTCGTGCACGCGCCCGGGTGACCCTCGAGGTCTGCCGTAGCTAAAACAGAAAGTGCAATAGCACCATCCATCTATGCGCCACAAATCCTACACACTGGGGCTTTAAAAAAAATTTAATTTAATAAATGTAAATTAGATGTGGAACTTTCCAGGCCAAGCAATAACCTCTTCATGATGGCAGACCCCCACTAGAAAAGTTACATAGTGCAGCTTTCAGCATTTGAACGGTTAAAACTATAAAGCAACAAATAACTGATACAACCTTTTGATTTCAGTTTTTTCCCAATAACACATAGTTTGGACCGCATGTAAGGCCTCAATTGCTCTTATTCAGGTCGGGATTTCTGATTTTCTTTTGGTTAACATTGGTGCAAGTGTTTAGGGTGTCACTCACTTTGACATATTGTCCAGCGAAATCTGTGACCTCTGGAGTAAAGCAACCCGAGGCGTCGACAGGGCAAATCGGAACCTGGTCTTTCTGGATGATGTTGTAGTCCGCACAAACACGGAAATCGTCCTGTGGGGGAGATGCAGAAAATGTAATTTAAACATATTTCAACTTACCATTAGGTTTTCTATTGTCAAAATTCTTCAAAAACCTGTAAAAACATACAGAGATCTTAACCATTTTATTTTTAGTGCCACTTTGACTATTGTAAGAAATGACTACATTACTCCAAAGCATTGCTGCATTTCAAAGTAGAAATTAGATAACAATTAACCAAAATTATAATTGGAAATTTAAACGTGTTCTTATTGTCCCATCTAAGCTCTCTAGTAGTCCTATAAGACTTTGAGCTGTCCAAAGTGTAGAAAAAGAGGGTTGTGTCTGAAAGGACATTCTGGCAAAAATCCATAACTCTATAGAAGGTAAACTAATCACTGAGGTGTCTGTAAAGGGAAAGCAATATTACTATCACTGATCAGGTGTAGAACCAATCCTCTGGCAGTAAAATAAGTTGTTTGAAGAATAAATTTAGACTTTGAAGGAATCAAATTGGCTTCTTGTAAAAGTCTTACTTAATGTTCATGGAATTAATATTGAACGTCATATTATTATTTTAAAAAGCATCCAATTGAAGAGAAGATTGTGGCTAATCAATAAAAGGTAATAATGATACATATTTTTCCATATTGCCAAGCCCTTGGTAGTTGGAACATTAGCATGTAATCTTACAGTATCCCTGTATGATTTAAAGCTTATGGCACTTGTTACTCATTTGAATGCCTGTTTGGTGGCGTTGTCCGTAGCTCCAGTGGCATGTGGCAGTGGTTCATGAAAATCCCTGCTGTGTAAATGTATTCTGTCGTGTCAGACCGAAGACGGATGGGCATCAGGGTCACTTCACAGATCGTCATGACAACATTAAATCTGTGAGACTCAGGTCAGGCCCTCTCCGCTCGCTGTAGATCTTCTCCAAATGTGTTTGACCAACAGATTGTAACTGGTTAGCGCTGTCCAAGGCAAGATTAATGTAGTGTTCCCGTAACATTAGAAGTCTGTGTTGGGGGCATATAAGCTATTTATTTTGAAAAGTGACCTTAAATGGTATCTTTGGCATCATATTTCTAAAGTGTAAAGACTTATTTTCAATCTTGAAACAGGTCAAGTCCAAGCCCTCCATTCGTGTCATGAAGTGTGAAAATACAGATTAAGATTTGTACATATACTGCAGTCCTAATAAGGATTTTTAAAATGAATGTTTAAAAAATGTTTTAAAAAGTAAACAAACAGATTTTTTTTTTTTTTACCTTTTTTAAAACTAAAATAATAAAATGTTAGCTACCACCTGATTGCTAAGCCGTCTCAAAAAAACTGCACATTGTTGAATTCTTGACGGCTTCCTTAGTAACACATTTTACTGCAATTCAACCAGTAACCTGTTTTACTCAATACCAATACTTGCTGTTGGGCTGGGTGATGTTGGAAAAAAAAGAAACAGATTACTATGTAATATTAAAAATTAAGACTTGAATGCTTGAAGACTTGATTGAATGCTTTTTACTACAGACAATATACTTAATATACACATTTAGTGTATCTTCAGAACAACAATTGCATTATAAATGTTTGGATATATTAGGGTTGTATTTGACTAATGACATTCCCGGTTGAAGAGGGGATGTGACATCAGCAAGCAAACACTCTCAAAACCATGTACATGATTCAACCAAATGCTTAATTACATTTGTTTCTAAAAAAGGCAGAAGAGATTCCCAATTCATTCCCAAATCCAACTTATGCAATCCTTCTCCTTTCTACTTGGGTTCTAATCCCATTAAAAAATTTGATCAACTAAAATGAATCCTCTAAAAGTTTTACATCCCTACAACCAATCTCTCACCTCTTGTTGCTTCACACAGTATCTGCACCTCATTTCAGCCTCAGAGCTACACGTGCCCTTGAGAGGACATCAGAGCTATTACCAATGACCCACTCGTTCTTAGAGTCCACATTTATCACTGGAGTACATTAACATTTTTATAGTTGGAATTTCATTATCCAGTCCAGGGCAGTTTGACTGTACTGTAAAACTTGTTGACTGGTGCAGCATCGGTGGACCTTATCAAAACATTAGAGGTTGAGATGCACTTGTGGTAAAACCAAATGTAAAATACCTGTTTTGACAACATTTCTGTGTCTGAGTGATAGCGTTTTTTTTATGAAAGATGCAGGTTTTTTTTAGAATCCAGAGCAACTGACTGCAAATAAGCTCTGCTAAAATGTGATCAAGTTTTGATTATTTGTCCATAAATATACTGAATGAAATAATAAAACTGTTCTAACTGCTCCATATAAAAGATACAATAAAATTAAATTAAATTACCTAAGAAAGAAACTACATTATAGATAGTATTGCTTAAAAGATCCTATACATATTTAGTATGACCCTCTCCTGGAGCACTGGAACCTAGCCGTTTGTATTTAGGAGTTATTTCTATACATATTTATTTAAAGTTTAGAAGCATTTTAGTTTTTAACCACTTAAACACAAAGTTGGACTGTGCATTTTGAGCCCAATTATGCAGGGCTAATTTGACATGCATAACTGAAACAAAATACAACTTCAGATATGTTTTTGATAAATTATACCAAGGCTAAACAGCTAATATAAACATAATTAATAGGACTCTAAAATGGCGAAAAATAGAAAAAAAAAGTGTTACATACAGCTCCAAAATACGGCGCCTGGTGGACCACTCCTGTACCCTCTTCCTCCTTGACGTAATTATCCAGCACAACTTGGAACGCTCCCTTCTCGGCACACTGAGAGAAAAATCAAAAAGAAAACTGCGGAATTAGAAAGATTAAATGTATGTAATTAAACATATGCATATAATACCAATCCAATCTATACAGAGTGGTTTAGCAAATACATCATGATCATAGTATTACAAGCACAAGAACAGCCAACAGACCTTGGCAAAATACGGGAACAGAGGCTTGTATTTCTTTCCTTTCAAAACTTTACCAGGAAATCTACAAAAGAAAAGCGATGAGACAACAGGAATTAGGTAAGAATGACATTAATGCATTGCTGAAGAAAATGGTAAATAGCAAGAAATACACATCTTACAAGAAATTGAAAGCAGAGGAACAGAGGTTGGTGATAAATAGAACAGAATTACTTTCAGCATTTAATTGTAGTTTATTCAATTGTGTGTTTATGATTATGAACACATTTTATTTAAATTAGGCCTGTGCAATTAAATCAAATTTTAACTCCTTTCTAATTGTCAATAGGCTGAGGTACGTCCACAAGTGCTGCCATGTTTTTGTCGGTTATTTTTCCAGTTTCAGCTTTGGCTTCCACCCAAACCACAATGCTGCTCTGTGATTGGACTGAACCTCTGGTGGCCCGGACTGATCACAACAGTTGGCACTGGGCCAGATGGATTCCTGCGATATCTCGAGACTTCATCTTGCTGGCCAGTTTATTTGTTCTTAATAAGACAATAAAATTGAATTTTTAAAAAGTCAGTGTTTCCACTACCATTATATTAGCATGGTAACCTGCCAACAGAGCTCCCTGCCCTGTCAATCAAATTATGCAGCGCTAATCATCTATTGTCAAAACAAGCATCTTCACCAAATCTTATCCGCTGATAAATACTTTTTGAGCCCAAAGAAAATTCCTTCCTTCCATAAGAAACCACTGTATTCATAAACATCCAGTTCATATTTTCTCTCATAATTTTTTTGCGCTATGTCATAGTCTGCTAAGGGCACAAGCGGTGGCAGTTCTGCTTCTACTGCAAACTTGACAGGTAAAAATGCAGAAAATGTCCCAGCTCAACAGCAAGTTATACTAGTTTGTAGATAATAATAAAATCCATATTAATGTTTAGTGGCACTTTGTAAGAAAACAAAATGCAAGTCACAACTAGCAGCAGTTAGCATAATTTGTCAAACAGATACAGCTACTTTTTTTGTTTTTAGAAGCACGCCATAAAAATATAAAGGCCTTTAACATGAAATTATTACATAAACTATAAGCTAAATTAATTAAAATGGCCAAACTTCTGAAGGTATGTTTGAAGTGTTTTACAGCCATTTAATCGTTTTAAATAACATTAAATTAATGGGACTGTATAGGTCAATTATAACAGACAAGTATAACTCTAATGTATAGGTCTATAATTTTATCCTACAAAGCACAGGAGTACGCACAGTAAACCTAGGGAAAAACACTGAATCATTATTAATATTTTGGTATATCGTTCATTCCTAATTTAAAATACAGAGCACACTTTAAACTTTAAGGAGAAATAAAAACAAACTCACCATTTTGAACGCTAATTAGACAGCACTTGGTTGGTAACAGTTCTCTATTAATCACATAAATACACCTGCATCTTAGTAAATGGGGATTTTGTCCTTGCACTAGAAAAGATTTGTACCGATTAAAACATTTTTCAAAGTGCAAGGATGAATGGGCAGAAATCAGGCCAGGGAGTATTTTCAGAGCTTAAAACTGTACATGGTTGACACTATGACTGCTTTCTAGTTTGTACCATTTATTTTTATTTCATTTCTTTTTCCACTAGGCTCTGGTCTGCTCTGGTATTGTCCACTGAGCTGGGAAATTGGCGAGGTGATTTGCCTCTGTTGTGTGTGTTAACATAAGACTTTGTTAAAAATCCCAGTGGTTTCTTATTTCATCCGTCTCCAACTCTGGAAGACAGACTATAACCCTGGGGGATGTAATAAAATAAAGTGATGGGAAAGCTTGGACAGTTTTTAGGATTGTGCCAACTTTTTAACTGACTATAAATGTTCAGGATTGGGTAGGACTTACAGTGAAGCATGAAGGCAGCTTAGCATAGCAAAGCCGGTGGAATTAGTCTGATAGGAAATAACTAAGGGTTGATAATGTTGCACTCAAAGTAGAACTTATAACAATGTTTTCTTCACAATGAACCACTGAAGAAAATCTTTAGCTTTCCGAGTACCTTGACATATTAGCTAGGTATATTAAGAGACTATACCATGTCTAAGATGGGACTGCACATAAAAGATGAGTGCTGCCAACACAAAGAACATCAAAGGGGTGAATAAAATTGAATCAGAGAGTAAAACTAATCCACCAGTGCTATACAAACCATACTGACTTAGAATTAGCAATAGACCTGCGGACCTCCACCAAGGCATTGGAGCTGTCTGCAATCATATTGTACAAGCAGCTCTTGAGGTCAAAATAAGTCAGCTAAATGTGGTCTGCATCTAATTAGGCCTATCATGATAATACTGTATCAACTTATCGTTCAATATATGAAAGCTGGAACAGTATATTTTGAGGCTCAATATTTATCGTGTGTGGAATTTCTCTATAAAATTTAAGATTGGCATATGGACATTAGCATCCTAATCCCCATATCCTGACACATGGTATGGTACAATAAAACCTCTTTTTTTGTCAGCATTACCATCAAGGCAAAACTCCATACCAGCCTCTGCATGTTGTGAAAAGTGTTTATAAACTCATGGTGGTGAAAGTGAAAAATAACTTTGGACCACTGCAAACCATTTAAAATGAATTTGGGTTTTTCATGTTTTTAAGGCAAAAAAAAAAAAATCAGGTAAAGTGCCATTAACATAAAACTACTGGACCTATCTTGGTGGGATTGCATATGAAAAAAGACATTCTAGGTGAGCATATTATGCTGACAAAAATGAATGTACACCTGAAATATATTGGAAAAATAGTATACATATTTGTATTAACAGCATTATAGTCAACTCACTTGTCCAAGAGTGTGTACTCGCTCTCGGCCTTAAACAGAGCACTGAGCCTTGCCTCCATCATGATGTAGGTCTTGTCAGTGGTGTTATCTGAGGAAAAGAAATCAATGGCCTGGATACTTAGCACTTCACAAACATTAAAACTTCACAAACATATACTATGTAAAAACATTGAAGTAGAACAAGTTTTATATTGCAATCAGATTTTGCGCTTCAATTTTCCTTCATTTCTTCAAATAAAAAATGCGAATTAAAGCGTGACAGTGCAGAGACAAATCAATTGATAAAATAAGCATATTTGCAGGTTGGAGTCACTTTGTATATGTGCTATGACTTGAGTACAGCACTTTTGGCTGCTTTCTAAATAAAAGTTGCTGTGGTAAAAATAAAACTATACATTGAAATATATTTTAATTCTACACTTTGGATTGAAATTAATGTTTCTGAATAAGCACTGAAGACACATATTTGATAAATAATATGTAATTGCAACATCTTCAAATTGAATCTGAATTGTATAATAAATAGTAGCTATTTATTTATTTTCTTCACTCAACAAATATGACAAAGAAGGCTTGCATATGCTGACTCCTCAACTTGAATTGTGTCTCATTTTTAAGGCAAAATGAGAAACAGTAGACAAAAAGCCTGCTAACATTCCCAAGGACAGAAACAGGTGCATGTCAAACTACAGGAAGCAAGAGGGGACATTTAGCAGAATAACCAATAGATTCAGTGCCAGTGAGGATCATAAAGAGAGCAAGAGGGAGGGATGGGAGAGAGAGAGAGACAGAGGCAATGGGGAAAAAAATCATTAGTATGCTGAGGAGGTCTTCAGTGCAGCACCAGCATAAAGTTGGGACATGCTTCAACAGTGCCCCCTGCAGGAGCTAACGGGGAAGTGATTAGTTGGGACGAAATCTGGGTCACTTTGAAATCCCACCAGTTTCTCTCAAAGGGGACTAAAAAATACATTGGGAGGGCAACACCAAAACACTAGATCTGTCTCCAGGGGTTGAAAAGGACAGACTTTTTAGGATGACCTCATTAGGAAGGTTCACGGGCGGTTTGGACGTAGAACATGGGAACTGAAGAGATGAAATATGTTGTATGTTTATAGAGCCAAGGTCAGATGGGATTAAAAATTACAAAATGATGAGATTGTGTAAAGCTAATGATCTTCTGTTAACATAACATACATTCACTTGAAGGTCATTCAGTTAGACTGTTCAGGATTAACAGTATGTAGAAAATCATATCAATTTTCAGAATTATAAAAATCTAGGACTGTTGCCAGAGCAAAAAAAAGTATTGTAACATTGTATGGTTCTCAAAATTGATTACTGCCACTTGTAAACTGATCTTTTATTCTCAACAGGGTATTTCTAAATCGCCTACTTGCATTTAGACAGATTTTGACACCATCATGAAGCTACAAATTCAGCAATTATTGAAATGGTGCAATCTACTTTCACACCAACTAGGGCTGGATATAAATCCCAGGGACTGAGTCATAAAATACAGCTGCTAGACCTAATTTAAATGAAAAGAAACTTATAACAATGTTTTGCTACATATTTTTACTGTGCTGAATAAAAATATAAATTTCATGAATACAAAAAGTATGAATAGCAATATTTTTTTCATCCAACTTCAATATAAATGTTCTCTCCACAAATACCATACAGATGTCTTGAGTAAGGAGGTAAAGATTATTTGCTTAGTTATTATTGTTTATAGATGTGAATGCTTCAGCTCCTTAACATTAAATGTGTGTGTTAAGTTCAGTTAAGTTTATGACTAAAATGTAGGTGTGTGCACATTTTATAATCTTGCTCAAATCAAATCTTGAACTAGTTCAGACTGATGAGTTACATTTTGACTAGCTGCAATTCAGGTTATTAACTCCCAGGGACTGAGTCATAAAATACAGCTGCTAGACCTAATTTAAATGAAAAGAATCTTATAACAATAATTTGGCCAGTTTGAAGTTGAAAAAAATATAAATTTAGAGAATACAAAAAGTACAAAACAATATTTTTTTCATCCAACTTCAATATAAATGTTTTCTCCACAAATACCATACAGATGTCTTGAGTAAGGAGGTAAAGATTATTTGCTTAGTTATTAATCTGAAATACTGAGGTCACAATATTATTGTAACATAGTAAAAATATATGCAAATTAATTTCAATATATACTCTAAAATGCAATTTATCAAAAATTTGTAAAGCGAGTCATAGACAATAGTTTTGGTAATCTATTACCCTCTAGACTAGACATTAGCACCAGAACGTTATATTTTCACACTCCTAACCCTGAGTAAAGATTTTAGGATTTAAATGGAAGAAATCAGGCTTATATCTCACCTTTGACTTTGATGTAGAGGAACTCTGGGTTGACACAGAGAGCCAAGTTACTGGGGAGGGTCCACGGAGTGGTCGTCCAGGCGATCAGAGAAACATTCTCACTCTCCAGAAGAGGAAAGTTCACGATCACAGAGGGGTCCTGCACATCCTGAACATCAAATGATGTAAGAGCAATTAAACATGGTATTTTGGCAAAGAAGTAGCAAGTAGGGTTATACAATATAATAAAACATGAAATATTGGAAATTTACAATAAAGAGGAATAGACTGAATAAAAACAAAAAGCACTGGTAGGGATTTTAAGATTATTTGGTTAATCAACACTTGTGATTATTCAGGTCACATATAATACCGTATTGGCCCGAATATAAGACGATGTTTTTTGCATTGAAATAAGACTGAAAAAGGGGGGGTCGTCTTACATTCGCGGTCTAGACATTATACCCATTCACAACGCTAGATGGCGCCAGATATCTTTAAAGCGAAAGCTAAACACACCCACCGCTGACTTCAAAGCGTAACGGATTAACGCTGCGACGCAGAACAAGTCTAGCCCAGCGCCTGCCCTCTGACTTTGGAGAGAAGCTGTTGTCTTCAGAGGCAGAGGATGTTTGTGAGGAGTAATGTTCTGACATGACAGATCTCAGCTACTCTCAACTTTAAACCAGTTTGCATTATTTTATTGCAATGTTTTTCTTTATTCAGATTTGTTTCAAGACTACAGTTACAGTTAGACTTCACTTTGATGGTTAATGCAGTTATTGCAATTTTGTTGTTTTATCACAGTAGATTGGTTTATTTACATTTCAAAAACCAGAAGCCATTCATTTACAAATGTGATTGCACTTTAGTTTACATATTTAAATGTTCAGATATTAAGATGTGATAGACAGTTTTTGCATGATTTGAATGAGGCAAAATAACATGCTTTTTCTCTCGAATATATTGTTATAATCATTTGTTTCAGATGTACTGTAATTATTTTCTGTATAAAAATTAAATTTGGTGTTCAAAAAGTCTTTTTTCAAACTTGAAAAAGAGGGGGTCGTCTTATAATCAGGGTCGTCTTATATTCGGGCCAAGACGGTAATTGTAAGATAAAAAACAAAAGAAAATAATGACAACAATGTCAGAAGAAATTCAGTTCAAACTATAGTCCAAAAATAACCAAAATGTGCTTTGATTTTTGGCTTTTTATTACATCAACTTTACATTCACACACTCAGAAAGATACAGTACATTTAATAAAGCTGGTCACATTAGTCAGGTAACACTAATGAAAGATTGGATATTACGGTTGTTAATTTTGTGACAAATTGTGACCTTTCTTCTCACAATAATCATAAAAATCAAATTGTTATATCTGTTATGCTATCGTAGCTCTATACATCACTAGTAGCACTAGGCCCGTCACAATAACAAATCTGAAGTGTGATATATTGCTGAAGTTAATGTAGACCATAAACGATAATACTGAAACCAATTTATGCCACTGTCACAATAAACCCAGAGGAGATTTATGCCACAAAAACTATTCTAAATGTACAATATCGTTTAAAAAAAATTATGAGTTGCAATAAAGATGGTGCAAAAAGACCATCAGCTAAAAAGGCGCTTTGTGCTACAATTTTGTATGAAAAGCGCTTTATAAATATTGTTTGATTTGATTTGATTTAAAAAATAACCAAAATAACCATTTCGTAATAAGGCAAAAAAGTAGTTCCAGCTTTCATATATTGAACAATAAGTCGGTATCTTAATTATTGTGACAGGTAGACGGTATAAGTAGCACGGCCATATACAGTACTAAGAATTTACCTTATAATTCTGATGGGCCTCGAAGTTGGACAGAGGGGTGTTGCAGGCTGTGGAGAAGGGCATGACTTTGACGCCTCGATAAACCAGACCCTTGTCATACAGCTGCTTAAACACCCACCTGGAAAAATAAATAACACATTTACAATGAATACAAAACCAGTCCGCTAAGTTGTAGAATCAGGCTCAGTCAACATAAATTCTGAAAAAATGTAAATATGGCATAGATTTATAGACACTATTCTTGTCATTATTACATCATGGGGAAAAATGGCTGAAAAATGAAAACGTGTATTTCAATTCAGATTCTATTGATGGGTAGAAACAATAGTTAACTGAGATGAAGTAATTAAAACTTCCATTCTAAAATAAACCTGGCAAAGCCAAAAAGTTTAAGTATAACTGGCATCTCAAAATTCTTAACACATAATATAACCACTTGGAAGATCCTTAGGTTTATAAACAAATGCTTTAAAATGTATATACCAAACTGTCTCCATGAACCAAGGGTAAAGGGTCTTATAGTCATTGTTGAAGTCAATCCATCTTCCCATCCGTTTCACTGAAACCTAAAAAAAATAAAAATAAAAAATAAAACATCATTGTGAAAATAAATCATATACAGTGGTACCTCACCTTACAAAAGACCCTACATACGAAAAATCCAAGTTACAAAATGCCTTCACGTTAAATTTTGGTCTCTAGATACGAAAGAAAATTCAAGTTACGAAACACGAAATCTCAAAAATTCGAATAATGCGCGCTCAGATGCACGCCCTGCTGTTATCCCCGCTCAAAAAGCACCTTTCTCGGCCTCTTAGCTCTAGCGCCGAACATGCAAGATTTTCAACAAAATGCATTAAATAGTGAAGCGTGGGGGAAGACATGACTCCGGAAGCAGCGCGGAGACATGAACGCACCGCGCGAGGAGCACGCACCGCGCGAGGAGCACGCACCGCGCGAGGAGCACGCACCGCGCGAGGAGCACGCACCGCGCAAGGAGCACGCACCGCACGAGGTGCGCGAGGAGCACGGCACCGCGCGAGGTGCGCGAGGAGCCACCGCGCGAGGAGCACGGCACCGCGCGAGGAGCACGCACCGTGCGAGGAGCCACCGTGCGAGGAGCCACCGTGCGAGGAGCCACCGTGCGAGGAGCGCGAGGAGCCACCGCGCGAGGAGCACCCCTAGTCATGATCTGCACGATCGGCACCGGGGCTGCGAGCACGAGATAGAACCGCGGCGCCCGGACTGCGTCCTCTGGAGCCCGAGCCACAAACCAACCGCAAGAAACCAGCAAAGAGCGGCACGTGGTAGTTTAATCCTGTTTTAGTCCAGGTCTAGACCTCGTCCAGTCCAGGTTTAGACCTAGTCTAGACCTGGTTTAGTTCTGGTCTAGACCTGGTTTAGTCCACGTTTAGTCCTGGTCTAGTCTCTTAGCCAATCAGGACGCAGAACCAATGTTACACTATAAAAAAAAATGTTACAATATAAAAAAAAAACCTTGGAACAAATCAGGTCCTTTTCCATTGAAATAGCTACTCAACTTATGAAAAATTCACGTTACGAAACCACTTCTGGAACGAATTAATTTCGTAAAGTGAGGTACCACTGTAATTGAACACAAATAATGTAAATTCACACTGATGGATAACATACCTCCCATTCATTGGAATATCTCATGACAATGTTCCTGCATTGTTTGTTGTATTCAGCGATCCCCATTTTGGCCACATCCTCAGGCCCCTTGATCCCCAGAGTCTTATCAATCTCATACTCCTACACAGAAAATAAAGTTGTAGATACAAAATTTTTTAAAGGGTTCATATTACAGTTTTCTGATCCATGTTAAAATGTTGTTCTCTCGTACACCTGGAGTTGTGTTTTATTTCATTCATTCACACATGTTTAATATATTAACACAGCAAATTAAGGCTCTTCTCTCAAACGAAAAACACTCTTCCAACTTGTGATGTCATGTGGTAATATAGGAAGTGCTCCACAGTGTATTTAAACTACATACATCTTCAGTAGAGATTTACAATTTCAGATCTGAAATTATGCAAATAATTCCAGTGAACAAATGGTTGAACGAAGCAGTTAACTTGAAAACCACCACTACATAACATCACAAGGTGAAACAAAGCATTTTGAGCTTTGGAGATGAAGACAAACTAATAATAAAAAGGTACTCAAACATGTGTGAATGAAACAAAACACAACTGTTTTTGACTAGCAGCATCATAACATTGCTTCCAGAACAGAACAACTGCCATTTGATCCTTTTATTTTGTTAGGGATCTTGACAAAAAAAAGTCAGTATTTTATAATCAAGTGTACCGTTTTCTTTGTACAATGACAGTTCTCTATTCATATAACATAAATATATATGTATACATATTAGGGCTGGGAATATTAACGCGTTAATCGCGAACGATTAATGATCGCGAACAATTTTTTCAATCGCGATCAGAGTTTGCCAGCATTTTTCGCAATTCTACCATCCATATGCAGCTCATTTGGTTGTATTAATTAAACTCATTGTCGGTTAAACGTGCTATTTTGAGTTTGCTAGTATTTTGTTCCTTCTACGCATCCGTAGGCAGCTCGACCGGGCTTCAATCATTTATTTACAATTTCTCAAAGTAAGCACTATTACTGGTTCATTGTTACTTTTTCCTTTCTCTGTACTTTTTTGAAATAAAAAAAATGGTGAGAAATACTTTGCATTGTGAGTTTAACTTTAGATTCGAACAGTCTTACTGCAAGATATCAATTTTAAACATGCAAAATAAATCACGATTAATCGCGATTAACTATGAAATTTCTGAGATTAGTTGCGATCAAGAAAATTAATCGTTTGACAGCCCTAATATATATATATATATATATAAAACATAAAATTAGAAAAAGTTTATATTTACCACTGGCAAGCCGTGACAGTCCCAGCCAAAGCGGCGGTCTACGTGGAAGCCGCTCTGATGAGCAAATCTGGTCACAATGTCTTTGATGGTTCCAGCCAAAATGTGTCCGTAGTGAGGCAGACCAGTCGCAAACGGAGGACCATCATAAAAGGTGTATCTGGAAACAACATTATGGGTCACTGTATGTAGAAAAACTGATTTTTCATTACTGTATACCTGTGCTCTTTTGTTGTTATTTGTAATGTGAGACAGTGATCTAGTGTGTCCAGGTAATCTCAATTGTAACTTTTATTTTATAACTTTTATTTCAAAATATAGACAAACACAGTACAGTCGTACCTCACCTTACGAAATTAATTCGTTCCAGAAGTGGTTTTGTAACGTGAAAAATTTGTAAGTTGAGTAGTTGAGGTTTTTTTTAATAGTGTAACTTTTTTTTTTTTATAGTGTAACGTTGTGTTCTGCATCCTGACGGGCTAAGAGACTAGACCAGGACTAAAAGAACGTGGAATAAACCAGGTCTGGCCAGAACTAAACCTGGATTGGACCTGTTATTATTATAACATGGTAGTGCCGTTGGATCAGCGGCAGCGCGTTGCTCGTGTCTCCGCGCTCCTTGCGGTGCGGGGCGGGCTCTGCTTCTATCTGACCTCCAGAGCCGGGGCGCTGACACTGTGAGCTAACAGGCCGAGGAAGGTGCTCTATTGGCGGTGTTGTGAGATGTGTCTATCTTGTGTCTATAGATCAGTGCAGAAGAGAGAGTCTGCGAGTGTGTGCGCGCGCACCGTGTGCACGTGCTGGATGAGAGGAGACAATAAAGCCCCACTCTGCAGCAAAACTGCCTTTTTTTAAATTTGCATTCTCCACCACTGTAAGCGCGCGATGTCCACAAGGGAGTTAACCCCGGAGGGAAAGCCATCTCCGGCCCTGGAGAAGACGATCTCCCCTGTGTCTCCCAACCACGGTTAGGAGATGAGAGCAGGAATGGATAACAGCGGGCAAGACCGCACGGTCTCGCTCGGGTCGGTCGCTGGTTCTATGTGACTTCCAGGTCTAGACCAGAACTAAACCAGGTCTAAACCAGGACCGGAGCAGGAATAAATCACCCCGTGCTCGGCCCGCGCGTGCTCGGCCCCGAGGAGGAGGCACGGCTGCATCCCGCAGCCCCGGTGTAGCGCGGCCTTGCGCCGTGCCGACGTAATCCTTCGATGTCGGCTCTTCCTATCACTGTGAAGCAGAATTCACCAAGTGTTGCATTGTTCACTCACTAAGGGAACGTGAGCTGGGTTTAGACCGTCGTGAGACAGGTGAGTTTTACCATACTGATGATGTGTTGTTGTGTCTCCCCTCGTTTCGGGGCGTGCATCTGAGCGCGCATTAATTGAATTTTTGAGATTTGTTGTTTTTAAAGTCCTTCATAAATGAAGTTGGATTGGATTGGATTGGAGATTTCGCGTTTCGTAACTTGAAATTTCATTCGTATCTAGAGACCAAAATTTGACGTGAAGGCGTTTCGTAACTTGAAATTTTCGTTTGTTGGGTCATTCGTAAGGTGAGGTACCACTGTATAAGACTCTTGATTTTCTAGAAAATGGTATACAATGTTAGTCAGATTTTAGGGGCTAGTATACTGCATAATAGGGGTGGGTATTGGCAAAGAAGTCACGATTCAATTCGAATCACGATTCATATGCCACGATGCGATACTATCACGATGCATCACGATACTTGAATTATTGCGATACATTGCAATATATTCGACATACTTCAGTGAAAATGTACCAAAAAAAAAAGGATAACTTAAATATCAGTGGCTGTGTATCTGGGTAGTGTCTTCAATTGATACATAACTCTGAGCAACTCAATTCATAACTGAATTTATTGAATAACAAAAACAAATAAACCAAACCAATAACAAAAAAAGTGCATAAGATTTTTTCTAAAACAAAAAAATATGTTCAAACATTTGCCATTTTGTAGGTAGCTACCATCATAACAAACAATACCCTTTCACAAAGAAAAAAGTGCATAGGATTTATTAAAAACAAAACAAAACTAATAATTATTTTTTTATTTATTAATATTAAATATTAAATTATTAAATATTAAATTATTAATTAATAATAATAGAATCGATGCAGTATATTGTGAAAGTTAGTATTGCGATGCATTGTCATGACGATTATTTTGCACACCCCTACTGCATAAACATAACAGTATGAGCAATCAGTGTTGGCAAATTAGCATTTGACAAAAAAATTTAATTTATATAACAAAGGTGGGTGTGTCTAGTCCAATGATTTAGCAAAATAATTTTGATATGTGGCCATACCGGCCTGCTAAAGTCTGATATTGTCAGATCTCAGAAGCTAAAACAAACATGCTCTTGCAAAACTATCTTATTTTCTAATCAGTGAAATACAGTATATTTGCAGCGGTACCTGGGCCTGTTCTTGGACTGTTTTAGACATTCCTGGAAACAGTCTTTGTCATTCCAAAACTGCAGGATCTTCTCCTCCTGAGAGGGAAAGTTGATGGTCTCAGGAACTGGCTCCACCATGGTGTCTACATATAAACAAATGAGAAGTTTGGGACATACCATTAATATTCAACCATAACAAACAAAAAATTCAATTCTGTCAACTGGACAAACGTTTTACAGTGAAGACGTTTCACCAATCATCCAAACGGCTTCTTCAGCTCTGGTCAGACTGCTGATGGACACTGCCTAATATCTGCCTGAAGGGAGGAGCTAACTACACTGATTCACACCATCCACCACAGCACAAACTCAATTTATTTGTATAATACACACAGAGCTTAAGTGTTTCCTACAAGCACTGAGGGAAAGAAGAACACCACATCCAGAAAGTCCTATCTGCTAGTGGATATAAAAAAAATGGGCCTTCAGTACATCTAAGAGAGCTAGGGCCTAGGAGAAAAGTAGTAACGTAACGAAAAGCTCCAGGGGATTTTCAGACAGCATGAAATCCTTGCTCATTTCAAACCTACAAACATTTTAAGAGAGAAACTGGTTCTTCCAAATGACACCTCCTCCCTGATAGATATAAGGCAGTGTATAAGGCAAAATCAATGATCAAATATAGCTGCAAGCAGCAATGTGGGGCCAAGCACCGAAGGTGCATGTAGGCCTCAGCATGTATTATCGTTTTGTCATGACAGCCAATCAAACACTACGTTATAAGCAGAAATGTCTGACAGGGTTTAACAGGGTCTGACAGGGTCTGACAGGGTCTGACAGGGTCTAACAGGGTTTATCAGGGTCTAACAAGGTTTAAAGGGATATGCCACCCCCAGGTCAAATTTGGGCATCTCCCCACAGTCCAGAGACTAAAATAAGTGGTGGAAAGCGTTTTCCTGCTCACCCAGCCATTGTCCGAGTCTGTCAGCACTGACCGCCGCGCGCAGCTGCAGCTACTCCGCGTTAGACTGGAGTCTAACGGCGCCAGAGAAAGATTTCGGCCAAAAGGAATTAATTTGCTCATTGCGTTTCCCAATTACTTTCTGTGTAGTGCGCATTCATATCGAGTGCAAATAAATGTACAAATCAACACGGAGAGCTTGCCTTGGTCATTTTGGGTGGGAACTATTTTTCAGTGCGGAACAATAAAATTTCACAACTTTTTACCAGACGGTTCTAGGGGTTGCCATAGACTCACATGGTCAGAGGAATAATGTATAATAAGAATAAGAATCAGAAGAAACACTTTTTTTTTTCTTCTTTAGTATCAAATATATTTACAGCACACAAGTGTTGATGAACTAGTCCAAAATGTTATACAAAGCACGTATACAGCCCTTTAGCCCTCCAGTCCAGTAATAGAAGTCCCAGCAGCTCCTCTTCATCCTCCTTGTCCTCCATACTGACATCCACTTCCATCTTCTCCACTTTTTTCGTCTGCATTTTGGCTTTAATCAAATCATACTTCTCCCTGAGTATTACCACTTTTCTGTACCACTTCATCTATTTGGCACTCTAGACGTCCCTCCTCATCCTCCTCATCCACTATAGCTTCAGATTTTGTATTCACCTGTCGCATCTCCTTCTGAAACTCTCAGTAGAAACACTATGGTGCCTAGCACCTTCGGTGCTTTGCCCCAATGATCAAAGTCAGCTTTATTGTCAATTCTGCCATACGTGTTCAACATACAGTTAATCGAAATTTCGTTTCTCTCTGGCCAGGTAGTGCAAAAAGACAGTGTACAAAATGCAATATAAAGACAAAAACACAACAAAAACTATCTAAGAGAAAAATCTAAATCTAAAATCTGAAAGCAGTGCAACAGAATAAATAAATACCTATTTACAGATGTCCAAAACGTGCATCAACATAAATATACATCATATACTTAAACGCATGCATTTGAACACAGATAGCTGCAGTACACAGCAAGACGAGCTTCCATGTAGTGCTTAAAAATATCAAGCCAACATTTGACAGATAACTTGTAAGAAACTACAACGTGGGCAACATAAGCTAAAATCCAGAGTTTCAAATATTATCCATATTAAAAGCAGCTTTGTTAATCTGCCAGTTATCCACAGTATCCTCGTTTGAGAAAGACTTTCCTGAAAGTTATGTGCAACAATCCTCTCAAGTTCACCGGTACTTCTTTCAGACTGAAGGCAGCTGTTGTTAGCCGCTCAAGCTAACCGGGTGTAATAATGTAAATATGACGCTACTTCAGCAGTGCATACAGAATGATACAGTTGGTGCTTATTTGTTTGTAACATTTATATAAAACCCGTGACTCTTGAGGGCAAAATTACTTTAAATCTGGCTGCTTAAATTCAATTGAAATACTCACATGTTCCTGAGTGCGGCTCCGGAGAATGATGCAAACCGTGGTCAACGTGAGCGGAAGTGACGCAGGGACGTACAATGGACTGGATTACACCGTCCGCTTTGAGTTTATTTGGTAAAACTTATTTCAGGATAAATAAGTCCATCATGATTTAGGACAATATACATTAACTTTAATTGCAAAGTGACGCAAAAATAAACTGAAGACTTGTGACAATCTTTAAAGATTTAACTTTATGCTTCCTTAAGGCCCTCATCTATTACTAAAATTCTTCTCTGCATGATAAAAGGAGAAATTCAATTTGTCAACTGGACAAAGTTTGTTTGGTCGAAAACGTTTCGCCGCTCATCCGAGAGGCTTCGTCAGCTCTGGTTCTAGTGCTGGTTAGACCCTGTTTATATCTTCTCTGCATGTTACCCAAAGATCTAACGTACAAACGTGCCTTTCCAACACTTAAGCATTCACTTATTTCACTTTGTTTGCTTCTTGCAATGTGACAAATTAAAACTCAACACTAACCATAAATTTACCATAGCTGACTAGACAAATGTATTTATCAAAAGAATCACAGAATCAGAAATAGTCAACAAAGCATAACTTTATTAACACAAAAGGGGGGACAGTTTATTTCGGGGCAACAGCAGGGGCAGGGGCCTTATTCTGAGCCTTCATGCCTTTCTTGTTATGCTTCTTGGCAAAACGCATGTTCCTCAGGAACTTGGGATCCACCTGGAGAAAATGGCAAAAAAAAGATGTGATAATACAGATACAAAAATTATTTAGAAGGTTAAAGGGATATGCCACCCCCAGGTCAAACTTGGGCATCTCCCCACAGTCCAGAGACTAAAATAAGTGGTGGAAAGCGTTTTTCTGGTGACGCAGCCATTGTCCAGGTCTGTCAGCACTGACCGCCGCGGTATCTGCAGCTACTCCGCATTAGACTGGAGTCTAACGTCGCCAGAGAAAGATTTCGGCCAAAAGGAATTAATTTGCTCGATGCGTTTCCCACTTTCTGTGTAGTGCGCATTCATATCGAGTGCAAATAAATGTGCAAATCAACACGGAGAGCTTGACTTGGTCATTTTGGGTGGGAACTATTTTTCAGTGTGGAAAAAGACAGACGAAGCACACACCACACTGACAGGGGAACTCCCTTCCTGGTGCGTAACTGGGATTCCCCTGTCAGCGTGGTGTGTGCTTCGGCTGTCTTTTTCCGCACTGAAAAATAGTTCCCACACAAAATGACCAAGTCAAGCTCTCCGTGTTGATTTACACATTTATTTGCACTTGATATGAATGCGCACTACACAGAAAGTAATTGAGAAACGCATCGAGCAAATGAATTCCTTTTGGCCGAAATCTTTCTCTGGCGACGTTAGACTCCAGTCTAATGCGGAGTAGCTGCAGATACCGCGGCGGTCAGTGCTGACAGACTCGGACAATGGCTGGGTGACCAGGAAAACGCTTTCCACCACTTATTTTAGTCTCTGGACTGTGGGGAGATGACCTGGGGGTGGCATATCCCTTTAAACACTGCAATAAGTAAATGGCTGGCTATGTTTTGCACAAAGAATGGTCTATCAATTGTTCATCCTACTGTTTAACATTGATACAAATGTTTTGGTGAAAATAAAGCACCACTGCAGCTCTCAACTGTATAATATAGCACACAAAATATGAAATGTCATGAAATAAAACCATGCTTTTTACAAAGCATCACACAAAGTGGACCATGTGCACATAAAATGGCATACAATAACACTGGTCTACAAGCAAAATGCTTCCGGAACAAAAGTGGTGACATTTTTCTTGGTTTAGGTCACTAATCATGAAAAAGTAAGTCAGAAGTGCTGATTGGCTATAGTTTCCAAGATACAGTACTGGGTCAAAATAGGAAATTTATGCAAAATAAGGCAAAAACAGTAGTTTATCAGAAGGTACATAGTGTCTACAAGCAACCAGTTCTATCTGAAAGCCTGTCTGCACATTCCAATATTCATTTTAATGTCTAGAGTTTTAACATATCTATCCATCTCATATATATATATATATCTCATTACATATCTTTAATACATTAGCTAACCAGCACGGTTATCAATTGATTTTCAGTTAATCTTATCAATATGAGATTAAGCCACTTTTATCTTGGAAGCAGATCCGAGTCCAAAAATCTGTAGACCAGTGTAATCATCCCAGGTTTCTGACTTAAAGTCTGTCTAGCAGGGATTATGACACAAGTGTGCAAAACATTTATATCATTACTCATTAACACATAGAAATATATGGATCTATGCTCTTATTCCTCATATCTAACTGGTTCAAAGAAGAAGAAGCAACTTTATTGATCTCACACTGGAGAAATTCTTCTTCTGAAATCTGACCAATGCAGGGCAGAAACATTCACAATATTTGACATCTGGAACCTATTGAATATTCAATTATTTTAAGTCCGTATCACAACCTGAGATTGACTTGTGCACTACCTTTCCTCCTATATGCAACATTTAACAGGCCACTGCTTTGGGTAGGTTCAAACATCTTTACAAATATGCAAGCATTTGAACTAGTATAAAATACAGGTGTGGTACAGGCATTATAGATTTAGAGCTTTACAAATCAATTGCAAACCACGTTTCTTGTTCTAACAAGTTTTAGAAACGGACGCCAATAGCCCAACTGAGGAGAAAAAACAACACACAAACGACCACTTCGAACCAGTAAGTTAACCTACACAATTACTTCATAGGAATACAAACTACAAAAGCAACACTATACACTTGTATCAATTTTGAATCACAGCCTCCACTGACAGTCATTAACACCTGAACTTTACAATATAGCCTTTTAATTGAAGATATTAAGTAAATTAGACTACAGGTTTCAACTACTAAATACATACCCCCTTTAGAGACTCGTAGCGCTGAGACCTGGGCTTCTTGATGCCATTTCTGTGGTGTTTACGAGCTGTACACATAACAAACATTTAAGACAGGCACACTTTGGACAATAAATATATTCACTGACAACAACTTACCCTGGTTGTGAAACGTGTGGTTCTTGGACTTCGCCATTTTGGAGACTGGTTAATCTGAAAGAGGGAAAAGTTGAGTTGCATGGTTCTATATCTCGTTATGTCTGGATAAGATGCTACCTAGTCCACAAGACAAATAACTTCTGAAATGAAGCTTAAAATTGGGCAATCGCATACATTGAGAGTACTACGAATTGTAAGAAAACACTAAAATAAAGACTGTAGAATTGAAATATATGGGTTCAATGGACAAACCGGTTGCTTAGCTCCAATGCTTTAGCCCACTTTAAAACATAATATTTACGGTGGAAACGAATTCATCCTTTTTTCATTTTGAGCGGATAATATAGTGGGGCTATGTACGCATTAAAATATACTGTCAAATTAAAGTGTGCATTTTTAAAACTCAAAGATTGATGAAGATTAACGCTGTAACTCGGCGAAAAATATACCTGCCACACGAACAGACGACAACCGGAAGAGAGCGCAGATTGCAACGGAAGAGAATAAAAAGGAGAAGGCGGCGTGTTTTTGTTACAGCGCCCCCTACGGCCAAATTTATTTATGAGAAAAGCAGCCACAAGATGTCCCTGTCCGTCTGTGTCTTGGGTGTACGTACTGGAGGCTATTGTAGGCTATTATCCACCAAGCCCTCACTGTCTTTCATAGTGGGTCAAAGAAATTTAGGCAATGAAGTTGGGGTTTCATATGATATGGATTCATATCATTCAATAATTTAACAGGACGATAATTTAACAGGTTAGAGCAGGGGTCGGCAACCTTTACCACTCAAAGAGCCATTTGGACCTGTTTCACACAGTAAAGAAAACACTGGGAGCCACAAAACCCTTTTGAAATTTAAAATGAAATAACACTGCATATAACTTTTTTTTCTTCTTTTTTTTGCCTTTGTGCCATAGAATTACATTTTGAAAGTGATTGAACTAAAATAAAATTCATTTTAATTAAATACAGTGGTCCCTCGCTATATCGTGGTTCACTTTTCGTGGCCTCGCTGTTTCGCAGATTTTTTTAAATTCCAATTTTGTTTTATATTGTATCAACGCGCATTTCTGCTTCCTGATTGGCTAAGGGACTGTAGACCTTTGCCGATTCGTCAGTCATTCTCCGTGCCTCCTAACTATACACGTTCAGTTTGCCAGATTTATATAAATGTTCGATCGCAGTGTGACTCTGAAGTGCTGTATGTTTGCAAGTTTTCTCCCCGACAAAACCCACCACAGTGAAGCGAGTAGCAAGATGCCTAGCAACACTTTGATCTTTCCTTTGATGTTCTGGTCTCCTGATTCTTATTATTATTCTTTATTCCTTTCACCATGGGAGTCTATGGCAGCCCCTAGAACCGTCTGGTAAAAAGTTGTGAAATTTGGCAAGCACATTCCAGCCAGTCTCCTCATTACCCACAGCAATTTATAGGTCCCCAGCCCCAACCGTCTAGTGCAGTGCTTCTCAAATAGTGGGGCGGGCCCCCCTGGGGGGGCGTGGCGTGATGCCAGGGGACGTATGACCCTGGGAAACATGTTTTTTTGCTGTACTGTACTAGAACTAAGTGTAATTGCACATCAACAACAGTAGTTGGCAGTGGCGTTCTCACATGCGATTTACGCACTTTTTTTTTTGTTTATAATGTTAATAAAAGGATACAATGGTGTTCTCATAACAATTTTCTAGACAAATAATACTATTTATAGTCGCGCGCAGGAAGGGGGGTGTGAAATGTTTTCTTCTTCCTAGGGGGGGCGTCACAGAAAATAATTGAGAAGCACTGGTCTAGTGGCACCAGCAGGTCAAAGTTGCAGAAATTTGTCAATTGCCTAGCAACGCACCTAGCAACCTTTGATCTGTCTTTGATGTGTCTGTTCTGACAGGGTTAGACCCTGACCCTGTCAGACCCTGTCAGACTCTGTTAGATCCTGTCAGACCTTGTTAGACCCTGTCAAACGGTGCTTGGCCCCCACATTGCTGCTTGCAGCTATATTTATTATTATTATTATTATTATTATTATTATGATTATTATTATTATTATTAATTCATTTATATTTTTTATTATTTATCTGTGTACATCTCCAAAAGATCACAATCCTTGTGATGTCATAAAGCTATGAAACTAAGAAGTTAACAGCTAACTTTTATCTTTCATTCAGTACTAGGCTAATCGGCAATTGCAGGGCTGAAATGATCCAGTTATTTAATGAAGGTGTATGGAGTTTAAAAACACAGTGGATCACTTCCTATATTACCACATGACATCACAAGTTGGAACAGAGAGTTTTCTGTTTTAGAGAAGAGAAGTCAGCCTAAATATGCAGGATTTATGTGTTAAACATGTGAATGAAATAAAACACAACTCCAGGTATGTTTGTGATGAGGAAACAATATTATAACATAGATCAGAAAATAGCGTAATATGGACCCTTTCGGAGACTATTATTTGAGACAGAGAATAAACTATATAGACCCCAAACATAATCGTCACAAAACGTAATAAAAATCTATCTTTGTGATACAGTCCTAGTGATAACAACCGGACCCCAAGCCATCAGTCTGGCCCAGTGGGAGCAGCGATTACATTTCTCATTTCTGCTTCCTCCTTGTGGTCTCATGTAATCTGACCTCTCCATGATCTCCGTGACCCACCGGCTGCTATTATATCAGTCTATAATGATTCCCTATTGTGGCAGGCTTGTCTTTGCACAATTTGTCCAATTACTTCAATTACACCAGCTCTTACCTCACCCTGAGAGTACCTTATGGCCATGTAATGGTCGCCTCTCCTTTTACAATGAGTTAATGAGATTCAAAAATCATTGCTAATGTTTGGGAGTAATTATTTTAATAGCCCGTAGCTGCAGCAAAGAAGCCCGTGTATAATTAGGTGCTATTAGGTCCATAGATGCCAGTTCAAAGAGAGAGATTGGATACTTGACATCTTCAGAAGTAACAGACCAGAGCTGGTTTTTAATGTTGTGTGATTATTGAGATTATGCAATGTGTTACCTTTAACTGCCTGCCAAATTTGACTTGTAAAAGCCATTTAAAAACATGTTAAAGACACAATGGTGGAAGAATTTGTTATTTAATAGGTGTAATGTTTTTCTCAAATAATTTCTCCACTGACTTAAATAAACTACCGACAAGCATCAGATTTTCATAGTTGTCTATTCATGAAAAATTGCATGTGACATTTATGAACCTTATACATGTAAGATGTGGAGAGTTAGGTAAGCGGTGGGTGAAAATAGACCTTTTCAGAGCACTTAAGCCTTGATTGCAGGAAACATAGGAGAATAATGAAGTGATGTGGTTTAAAGCTCATAAAAGTAACTCGCCCTCTTTAAAGGGTAGCCTACAATGCAGATCTAGTACTCCATTTTGATTTGGCCATATATTGATGGTCACGTTTGATTATTTATTATTGTATTGTAGATTGCAATCTGGTGGTCTATATCACTTCCACTAGTATTGTACTCGTGACAATAACATATACATTTTTTTAGGGCTGTGCATGAAAAGTCCCTCAGTCGTCCAGGTAGAATCCATGATAAAAGGAGAAGTTCAATTTGTCAACTGGACAAAGTATGTTTGGTTGAAAACGTTTCGCCACTCATCCGAGAGGCGTGTAGGGATGAATATGGATCGTTATCTAGACGCCAGAGAAACAAAAGACGGAAACCAATGAGATAGTTTCGGAAAGTAGTTAGCTAGTTAGCTCCTCCCTGCAGCAAGATATAAGCAAGTGTCTTACCAGTATTCTTATTAGAGCTGACGAAGCCTCTCGGATGAGCGGCGAAACGTTTTCAACCAAACATACTTTGTCCAGTTGACAAATTGAACTTCTCCTTTTATCACTTAGGGCTGTGCAATTCATAACATTTTCATAAAGATCAAGATTCACTTTTTTTAATTGTATTTTATTAATTGAGAGGTCTACTACCAATCTTGTCATATCTCCTTTATCAATATACTGTACATCTATGAGCATTTCACAAATTGCTAGTAGGTTGTGAATAGTTTTGTTTAGAGAAAGCAGACATATTTATTTAATGTAGCAGGCGTATTCACTGTTTTGATAATGAAATTAAGTATATTTTATAAGCATGAATGTCAACGTAGTGGTTAAGCAAAGAATTACTGTTGTCAACATATATGTATCTCTTAAAACTGTGATGAATTGCAGAATATTAAGCACAATACTGATTATCATAATCATATCGTGTATCGTATTGGAGAGGGACCCTGTGGAAACCACAGACAGTACTATCCTGGAAACCTAGCCAGATCTTGAGCTAGGATTTTGGTAAGGACATTGCTGGAGGCTTATAATTTGAGACTTCTATTGCAAAATCTAACAGCACATTGATCCAAATACATATGATAGCATGTTTACTTATTTATATGATTATTTGTTTATTCATCAGTTCCATAAATATTTCTGCCAGATTTTTTTTATTTTCACATCAAAATCACATAGATTCTCCCTATTGGTGAAATGTTCAGCAGTTACCACAGTGACACAATGCACACATTAGCAAAGAGGCAAAAAAAAAAAAAAAGTCTGAAAACTCAGAAAAAATACAAAAATAAATGAAACACATTTTTCCACAAAAACAGTGAGAGTGACTTAACTGATGAACTGCTAAGCTTGTGACTAATGTTATTTGAGAGGGACTTGTTTAACAGCACAAATCATCTCAACTATTGTAAAGAATCAATAATAAAATCTGAGTGTGAATGCTGCTGGGGTTTCCCTTCAGCAAATTTGTGCAGTTGCTATTGGCTGCAGTGACAGAGCTGATGTTGGGTGAATTCTGTTCAGGCAGAAGGAATTGTGTGAGATCCTATATTTAGAGCCCCATGTGATGGAGCCTCCTCGCTGCAGCCACACACACAGGAACATGTGTGGATAATAACATGCATCAGTCTGCTATAGGAAAATGCATGGGGTGAATGGGTTTATAGTGTAGGCAGTGATTCTCAAAAAGTCTAGAACATATGATTTCACATGTATTATTGTTCAGGGATGTAACAATAACCAAAATATCGCAATAACATATCATCAAAAGTCTCACAATAATATCACGGGCCATCACTATATCGAATCACAAGTTTCTTTGCTTAAATTCATTGTTGTGGTGCAGTAATAGCTAAAAAAAAAAAAAAAAAAAAAAAAAGGGAACTACATGTACCACAATCCTTTGCTGTTTCAGTGTGGACTACATGAAGAAATAACTGTTATTAAATCTTAATTCTTTGTATTATAACAGTATCAAAGGCTTGCCGCGGCATTTTAAAAGGAAAAAGTAGCATTTTCACAATTGTGTTAAATATCACAATAAATATTGTATCGTGAGATGCATATCGTGAAAATATCGTACAAAGAGATTTAGATATCATTACATCCCTATTATTGTTATTATTTATTTATTAAATTGGTGGATCAAAGTGAATATAGTACAGGGGGTCCTCGGGTTACGACGGTCTCGGGTTACGACGTTTCGTGGTTACGAACGCGCCCCCATTTAAAAATATATATATATTACGCGTCATTCCGTCTTACGCGGTTTAGCGTGGTAAGAGATGCAAACAAACGCGAACGGCGCGCGGCGCACAGCGGAAGAATACGCTCTGTTGTGGTTGTAGGGAGAAGAAGACAGCCTCGTGTGCGTGCCCAATGTGGGCGGAAGTACCTGATGTGAGCTCTGATCTGCTCCTATGAAAGCGGCAGTGATAACCAAGCAGCATAGTGGTCTAATTATTGAGATGGAAAGGTTATTGGTGCTTTGGTTGGAAGATCAAAGGCAAAATCCGACTTACGACCAAATTCGGGTTACTTAAGAACGGATCAACGTCGTAACCCGAGGACCCCCTGTATATTATAGTATAGTATACATACATACTATACAATACTATACAATACTATACAATACTATACAATACTATACTATACTATACTATACTATACTATACTATACTATACTATACTATAAAGCCAAATTAAATGGGCACGCACAAGATAGCAATATCCAACCTGGAGTGAATGGATTTATAGTACCAGCAGTTATTCTTAAATCTCTCTAAAATATCTCAGGAAATGTTTGGTTTGTATAGATGAAAAATGTGGTCACAATTATCATTATTTGGTCCCAAATTGAGTCCTTGGTCTCTGTTTTAGTCCCCGTTTACTACTGGTCTAGTCCAGGTTTAGCTTCAGGTTTAGTCCCAGTTTTCATGTTATGTTATGTTCAAGTGTAAATGCTCCCTAAAGCAACACACAATGCGGATGAGGATTGATCTTGGGTATAAAGGTTCACAGCGTAACTTCTTGGGCGGAAGGTATGCTTCCATGCTCATCTGAATGGAGAAGTTTTTGCTTTATAGAATGTTTCAGACCATTATCTATCTCCATGGAGACAAACCAGGCCAAGTTACAGGTCTGATCTGGACAGGTTTGTATGTTTTTCAAGATATTTTAAACTCTAATTAAAAACTACACAATTCTTGCACATAACTCTATGGGACAAAATCAGCACAATGTAAGAGCACTGCAAGGGACTTTCCTCTCTCACCTACACAATTTCTGACAAGTCCATACTGTGGTTGTGAATGCAGTTTGTTGTAGATGTACATGAATTAGCACCTTCAGGAGAGCACCAGGCTGTTACGTAGCCAGTGGAGAAAGTAGCACACAAAGCCTTAGAATGTGTAGATGAGCTATTAGAACATACCACCATTGGAAATAGGTCGTGTGCATTGAGATTCATTGATACACAGGTTATATACTGTATATTCTGTTCTATTCTGTGGCTGGGTGGGTTTCATTGCACCCCCAGTTTCACTCATCAACTCAAAACATGCACCATATGTCAAATGGGCCTGTGAAAGTAGTTCTGATCAAGTAAGATCTGGAGATGGGTCCCACTGCTCCTGACAGGTTTCCCCAGCAGTACTGAGTGATGGGTCAAATGGGGAGGACAAATTTCTTACACAGATGAAGAAAATGTTTTTATACAGTATTGGGTTTACAGTGGCTTGTGTCAGTGCACACAGCCTCTTAGTGGATTTGACAAGCAAATAGATGTTTTTGGCCATCTAACTAACTCATCTTATTGGCTGCACTGCGCAAGTTGTTATAGGCTTTAGGACAGGCCGAGACTTAATGGAGTGGTTATAAATGAATGAGTATGCCAAGATGAATGAGACAAGATAGCCTATTTTTAACTGAATAGGAATCTACATTTAAAGGGACAGTGTGTAAGATTTTTACCCGTTAATTACTGAAATTGAAGATACCCCATTCAAAAATACATTGTTTTCCAAGCCTTTTCACTTCCATCATGAAATCAAAGTACCGTATTCTTTTGGACTTAGATATAGTCACATACAAGGGGGATCTTCCCCATGTAGAGGCAGCCATTTTGAATACGAGAGCCGCAGAAGGACATTTGGGCTCCGCCTTCGCCTTCGGCAAGGCTCGTGGTTTTGGGTAAACAACACAAGCATGCAGCCGGATCAGACGTCGTAATGGATCTAACACGTGTTTTGGACTAAATTGTTTTACTGGATTTTATTCGCTGGATCCTTACAGACAAATTGAGAGCAAGTTTATGGTGAAATACAGAGTTTGACCTGTGCAAAGCATTCTAAGGTAAGCTAACCTCGTTTTGTGCTTTTCCATATAAAGCCCCATGTGCTCAGGGAGTGATTATTGTGCAGGGAAATGAATTGCATAGTCAAAAAGAGGAGACTGTAAGGTTTCATTTGATGTGTAGAGTGTCATGGTACATGATCGGGAATGTGTGTTTTCATGAGAAAAGAAAAAAAAAAAAAAACGGGACCGCGTTTTATTTATACAGTAGCGGCGTGCGGCTCGTGCGCGCGCCCGGGTGACCCTCGAGGTCTGCCGTAGCTAAAACAGAAAGTGCAATAGCACCATCCACCTATGCGCCACGAATCCTACACACTGGGGCTTTAAGTCTTGAATTCATTTTATAAGCATAAACACGATCCCCTCTAGCCCTTAAAACATGATCATTAAAAATATCTTTTTGTTTTGTTTTGTTTTGTTATGTTTTGCTTTAATAATGCCTCGGTCTTTAAAGAAAATGTCTTGAGGCATCTGTTTTGAGGGTGAGTAAAATTCAGATTAAAATAAACAATTTTAATCTTACTTTAGTACAGTCATTAGTCAGATAGGAGTTTCTAGTTGACTATTTGACAGTAGAGATTGGAGCTGGAAAAGCTCAATATTCAAAAATACATCCCAAAACATTTTTAAGTAGACATGCTGCACTTGTATCTGCTATATAATTCTAATCTAAAACACTAGTGGATCATTATGTTCTAATATGCACATTTTTAATTGCAGTACAGTATTAATCTAAAATGACTTAATAAAAGAAACAAGTATGCTGACTTCTGGGCAGGAAAATTTCTGGCTCCCCCTTACAGTACATCGGAGTAAATGTCAAAACTAAATGCTGTTCTGCCCCTCCTGTGGGTAGCTGTAGATCAGACTCACAGATTTTACTGCATTTGTGCCAGAATGGCTATGAGACCCTTGTATCACAAATGAAGAAAAAGTTAGTACAGAGCACACATGTTTGAGTAATTCTGCATTATTAGTCTGTCTACATCTCCAAAGCTCAAAATGCTCTGTTCCACCTTGTGACGATAGAACAGAGCAATGGGTATGTTCCAGTGGCAGTGAAAATGGGACTAGATTGGAGTAATGATGTCTTGAATACAAGACGGTAAAGATTACTCAAATGCATGAATCACTCTAAATACAATTTCAAGATCAAAAACAAGAAGGGGAAACAACTGTAACTAAAAAGATCTAAAAAGTTGTTTATGTTGCATTATAAGTCTCCTTTAAATTTCACTTTTAATAAACAAAAATGTAATTATCTGGTTGTGAGAAAATCTAGACTAAGTCTAGCAGTGACAGCAGGTACTGGGAAAACAAGGAGATTATTTCAATTAGTACATTACAGAACCAAAAAGATTCAGATTATTAGGTTGTATGTTAATACGCAGGTGGTCAGATTTTTTGGACAAGTAAAGGAACTTACTGTTTGTGAAAGAGAACTACAAGTTAAAATGTGCTTTTTTACATAATGCATGTCAATCCCCATTCACACATAGATCCATGTGTGAATGTGGCTTAATACATTCTATCAAAAAAAGAAATATTACTGAAATGAGTTTGGAATGGGAAACAGGAAGAAGTGTAAAGTTGTATTGTGTGCTCACCACGTACGTATGGAGTAGAGCTGAAGAGGCGGCCAGGGGATCAGTGGGTGGAGCTCTGAGATCTCTGAGATAGACAAACAGGTCACTGATATTACTGGGTTTCAGATAAACATCACAATACTGTATTAGGCCAGTAAAATCTAAAACTCAATTAATTAAATTAACTAAATTAATATTGTTAAAATGCAGATTTGTGCATTTGTTGGCAAAAGGAGAAATTCAATTTGTCAACTGGACAAAAGTTTATTTGGTCGAATATGTTTCACAGCTCATCCAAGCTGCTTCTTCAGTTCTGGTCAGACGCTGGTGGACACTGCCTATATCTGCCTGAAGGGAGGAGCTAACTACAGTGATGGGTGTTTTCACACCTCTGGACCTGACCTGGCTGCCCCGTTGTTTTCTTTGTTTGTTTTGATTTAGGTTTAAGGATAGAGTTATAGATGGGAGACAAATTATGTCTGAGACCCCCATTTCTGTTCAAAGAAGGATTCTCTTTCTTGACAAAAAATAGCCTCTTTAGCTCCCCTCTCAAACCAGTTCTTTTCTCTGGCCAAGATCTGTACATCACTGTCCTCAAAGGAGTGGCCCGTGGCTTTTAGGTGGAGCTATACGGCAGATGAAGGTCCACTCTGGCTCTCTCGTCTGTGTTGGTAGATCCTCTTGTGAAGTGGCTGATTTGTTTTTGTTTCTCCAATGTAGCGCTCACTGCAGTCTTCACTACACTGAAGAACACATCTTAAGAACAACTACGAGCCAACCATTGTTGGACTGGTAAGAAAGCTGGAAAAGGACACAAAAAGGTTAGTAGAGAAGAGGAATAATTTACGCTTTAACCTTAGATGTCGACAGAAGCAACTTATTGCCAAGGCTTTACAGAAGAAAGCACCGGAACCAGGGCATAGAGCAGCTAGGTTAACCCAGCGTTACCTGAGAGAGATGCTCAGCCTTAGATTAGAATCAGCCATCTCAATTATGACATTAAAAACTTCAAATTTGAAATAGACAGCTTACTAAACAAAATAACATCTCTAGTTCCAAAAGAAATGTTTCAAAGGATCAACAACTTTATAGCCATGGGTTAGTTGAGAAAACACAACAAAACCAAAGAGCGGCATATAAGGAAGTTTACGCAACTCCAAAATCAATATCTAACTAACCTCAAGGATCGGAGTGACAAAAGGAAGGAGGATAAAACTAGCCAACTGATGCACAAAGAACGCTGGGTGAAAAATCTTTCCAATCGAGCGCTCACTCAGGCAGAGAAAGAAATACTTTCCAAAGGACATTTACTGTTTGGATATTCCATGTCAAATTACAATGTTATTAATAAGAAGAAAAACTCTCCCTAACATTAACCCTTGAAACTGAATTGAAGGTGCACAATAAAACTTTTCGGGGGGTTCTACATCTATGAACCAAACAATACTATTCCTTTACCTGGATCATTCCAGTGTGGCATTCGACTGTTTTATTCAAACGGGCGGTTTCATACCTTGAGAAACATGCATTCTAAATTTAAAGCTGCATTTTGTACTTTTGGGATTTGGTTGTATGAGCATATGTCCCCGTGAAGGTCAAAGGTCAGGTGGTGCTCTAGATCTCTGTAGAAGTCTTAGACCCAGTTGAGGTACTACAGTCTGCAGCTGACACTTCTCCATGGCCAGCAGCACGACCCTCTGAACAGCTGACCGTCAGTCTGCCACACTCTAAACATATATGTTAACATTACAGCATGTACTACAAGGCCTTTCACTTGATACTGACATTATGCTTGTGGCGGTCTGTTCTGTGTGTGTTTGTGTACGCATTTTAACTTTCAGAAAATTAAGTAAAATTATACATTTCAACATAACAAGTCTATAGAGGAATGTTCAGGACTTACCAAGGTGACACACCGCAATCATAAACAAACACTAACTGGAAAAACAATAGGCTAATGCTAGTGACTGTAATGTTATTTCATATGAACTTATTTAACAGTACAAATCAGCTCTGTCTCAGTTGTAGCTAAGGCAGCTCTTGATGAACAGATTGTGTGAAAGGTTACGCTAAATTGACTCTTGTAAGCCATGTTACAATGTTGTTGAAAAACATACTCAGAGTTGATTTGTTTCATTCACACATGTTTGAGTAATTCTGCATTTTTAGTCTGTCTACATCTCCAAAGCTCAAAATGCTCTGTTCCACCTTGTGATGTCATGAAATTGTAATGAAATTTTCAAGTTAACAGCTACCTTTTACCTTTAGCTCAGTAGAGATTGGAAATTCCAGAGGTGAAATTATTCAAATGATTCTAGTTAAAGTGTATAAAGTTTAAAAACACAGTGGAGCACTTTCTGTATTACCACATCACACCAATGGTGGAACAGTTTTTTCTGTTTGAGAGTAGATCTAAATGCTGGATTTGTGTGCTAAACGTGGGAATAAAACTAAACATAACTCTAGGTATTTTTGTGACGAGGAAACAACATCGTAACACACACCAAACAAAAGCATAATATAAGAAAAAAAAAAACTTCCCTGGGAATGTTGTTGACTCTAGCTGCAAAGTGTCACTAATGCATAAAATCTTTGTGGTGGGAGGACAGACCCAATGGTACAGCTCATTTCTTCATACTAGCAGCACTTCCATCATCCCAGAGCAGAACAGATGGAGGGCCCGCACAGACTCCTCACACAGTACCAGGTACCCACAGGAGGTGGGCTTCATGTGCAGAGACAAACTGCGCAGGAGGACACGCATGTGGATGCCTGCACACAGCTCTACCTGGAAGTCCTGAAGATAACTTTTAGAGACATGTTTAGAGATCAACATATATTTACTTATTATTTTTATTCCTACTTCCATTCGCCTTTTAAATTCTATGTAGATTTAATGCCTTTTTATTGGGCGCTTCATAGACCACAGAACTCTGAACCACTTTGTTCAGAATCGATCCATATGTTAAATGTTTGTCATGTGTATTTTTACTGCTCAAACAAATTGATCCTGGTGGGAATAATAAAGTTTTCTGGGTAGTATTAAAGCCATGAAAAAATATAGGCTGTATTATTCAACTCTAGCTTTGTAGACCTCTAAAATGCAATGAAATACAGTAAATTATACAGTTTGTCCAAAATTCCCCTGGGAGGACCCCAGACCCCGATACGCTGGTTACAAAGTGCAAATATTACAATTTTTTTTGCCCCCAACCAAGTGTCTTCTTTTTGATAACCCCAATCTAACCCCAATCTGGTCACCCTAGTTTAACAGTACAAATCTCACATGTTGTAGCTCAGTTCTTTATGGCCGATAAAATCAAGAGTCCTAAAAAACATTCTTTTTTAATTTTTTGTAAAATCTTAAATACAGTATAATGACCTTCATGGTAAAATGAGTAGTCCAACCTGTCATAGACACTTTAGCGTTCTACTAACCATGGCAAGCCACTTTTAAACAGTGTTGTTCTATTCACCTGTGTTGTCAGGTCTAACAACATAAGATAAGATAAGATAAGACTTTATTGATCTCACACAGGAGAAATTTACTTGTCACAGTAGCTCCAGGTAGGGACAGTTTGAACAAGAAGACAAGTGCATGCAGGCAAAAAAAGGCATAAAGATAGGTGATAATAATAATAATAAAAAAAATAAGTAATAAATTGAATAATAATAATAGTAGTGATAATAATAAAAAACAGTGACAGGGAGAGTATTGAAAAAATTGGAAAAACGATATTGCACGATAGGAGTATTGAAAAAACAACAATATTGCACATTGGGAAAACGATATTGCACGGTAGGACTATACAGTAGAATTATACAGTCTGATGGCGGTGGGGATGAAGGATCTGCGGTAGCGCTCCTTCTTGCACTGGGGGTGCCTCAGTCGGCTGCTGAAGGAGCTGCTCAGCTCCTCTACAGTCCGGTGCAGAGGGTGAGAGGTGTCGTCCATGATGGACGTGAATTTGGCCAGTACCCTCCTCTCAGCAGTACTCCTCTACAGAGTCCAGAGGACAGCCCAGGACAGAGCTGGCCCTCCTGACCAGCTTGTTGAGTCTTTTTCTGTCCCGTTCTGTGCTGCTCGGGGCCCAGCAGACGACAGCGTAGAGGAGAGCAGAGGCCACCACAGAGTCATAAAAAGTCTTGAGCAGAGGCCTGCACACTCCAAAGGAACTCAGTCTCCTCAGGAGGTGGAGGCGACTTTGGCCCTTCTTGTACAGGGCGTTGGTGTTGTGGGACCAGTCCAGTTTATTGTTGAGGTGAACACCCAGGTACTTGAAACTGTCCACAGTCTCTATGTCCTGCCCCTGGATGTTCACCGGTGAGTGAGGTAGTGGTCTCCTCCTGAAGTCGATCACCAGCTCCATTGTCTTACTGGTGTTAAGGCACAGGTGGTTGCGCCCACACCAGTCCACAAAGTCACTGATGACCGAGCGGTACTCCAGCTCGTTCCCCTCAGACACACAGCCCACAATGGCCGAGTCGTCAGAGAACTTCTGGAGATGGCAGCTGTCCATGTTATATGTGAAGTCCGAGGTGTATATGGTGAAGAGGAAGGGTGAGAGGACAGTTCCCTGGGGAGCCCCAGTGCTGCAGACTACCACCTCTGACTCACAGCCGCGCAGCCGCACGTACTGTGGACGGTCAGTGAGGTAGTCGATGGTCCAGGCAGCGAGATGTCCATCAACTCCCGCATCCTCTAGCTTCCCCCGCAGCAGCGCCGGCCTGATGGTGTTGAAGGCGCTGGAGAAGACAAAGAACATGACTCTCACAGCACTCCCGGCGGTCTCTAGGTGGGTGAGCGCCCGCTGCAGCAAGTAGATGACGGCGTCCTCTACTCCTACATTTGGCTTGTAGGCAAACTGCAGCGGGTCCAGGGTGGGGCTCACCACAGAGCGGAGGTGGCTGAGGATCACCCTCTCCATGGTCTTCATGAGGTGGGAGGTCAAGGCGACTGGTCTGTAGTGGGCCGGTTCCCTGGCGTTTGTTGTTTTGGGAACCGGGACCACACAGGAGGTCTTCCACAGGACGGGGACCTTCTCCAGGCTGAGGCTCAGGTTGAACATGTAGCAGAGAACCTCACAGAGCTGGTCTGCACATGTTCTCAGCAGCCTGGGGCAGATACCATCAGGACCTGTGGACTTCCTCTGGTTGAGCCAACTAAGTTCCCTCCTCACCTTGTCTGGTGTGATGGAGAGGGGGGAGTGAGGGGGGCACTGGGGTGGACTGCAGGGGCTGGTGGAGGTGGGGGGTGGAGGGGGGCTGGTGCTGGATTGGGTCCGTGTGAAGGGGAAGGGGGAGGTGGCTACTGGCCCGGGGAGGTGTGAAGAGGAGGAGGGGGGAGTCGGCAGAGGGGCAGAGGGGGTGGGGGGCGAGTCAAACCTGTTGAAGTAACGGTTTAATTCGTCCGCCCAGCGCTGATCGCCATCAGCTGCCACTCTGTCCGAAACCAGACATGTTCCTCAGTCCTCTCCACACGCCCCGTGCGTTGTTTTGGGCCAGCTGCTCTTCCATCTTCCTCCCATAGTCCTTTTTGACCCGTCGTATCCTCCATTGAAGCTCCCACTGGACCCTTTTTTGCTCCTCTCTGTCCCCTGAGTTGAAAGCCCTCTTCTTCTGGTTCAGGAGGGCTTTAAGCTCAGGGGTGACCCAGGGATGGTTGTTGGAGAAGCACCGTACCCTCCTGGTTGGTACAGTGTTCTCCACGCAGAAGTTAATGTAGTCCGTAATGCAATGGGTCAGGCCGTTGATGTCATCTCCGTAAGAGCCGCTGAACATGTCCCAGTCAGTGTTCTGGAAACAGTCCCTCAGACTCTCACAGGCCTCCTGAGTCCAAAGCTTCACAGACCGCTTCTGCGCAGGTTGTCTTCGCACCCTGGGTGTGTATTCCGGGAGCAGGTAAACCAGACAATGGTCTGAGCGTCCGAGCGGGGGGAGGGGGGCGGAGGTGTAAGCGTCCTTGACATTTGCGTAAAAAAGGTCCAGAGTCTTATTGTCTCTCGTGGGGCACGTGATGTATTGCGTGAATGTGGGGAGAGTAGTGGATAGGGAAGTGTGGTTAAAGTCCCCCGTGATTAGAACGAGAGCACGCGGGTGGTCCGTCTGCAGTCTCGTCACTACAGTATGGAGCTGCTCGCATGCGGCCCCGCCATCCGCCGATGGAGGAATATAAACACAAAGTACGATGACATGTGAATATTCTCGTGGCAAATAGTAGGGCCGCATACCCACAGCAAGAAGTTCGATGTCCCGGGAGCACAGCTGATCTTTCACATGTACGTTCCCGGGGTGACACCAGCGTTCATTAATAAAAACAAGCAGGCCACCTCCTCTTGTTTTTCCGCTTCCCAACACCGTCCGGTCCGCGCGGTCCGCGCGCTTTGTGGTAACAATTGGTAATAATTTTCTGACAAGAAAAGCAAATAACACGTCCAGTTTTTCTTTTACTTCCGTTGATACATCTGGGTGGCACCATTTTCCCCCCAATGGCAAATAACAACCTATTAGTGTTAATGGTTTGGTTCACAAATGTTGATTTTTCTATATATTTTTTTTTCACAGTTAGGTTAAGGTTGTAGTTAGGATCAGGGTTAGGTTTAGGAACAGGTAAGTTCAGGCTTGGTGGCAAATATCATATAATTTATCATAGTTTTACATAATTTAAGTAGCAGTTTGATAAGGGAATAACTCCAGCTATGTCACCAACAACATTGAAGAGAGTAGTTAAATTGTCAAGTCATCATTAGGCTAATATATAAAAAAGTCAAACTATATTGGTTTATTACAATGCTGAATGCAATGCAAAACCAATGCAAAACCAAAAACAATGTGTTAACATGTTTTCACATTGTTTTATGCTGTGAGTCCCTTCTCTCATAGTCACATCCCCTTCAGAGCGCAATCACAACTCAATCGGCATGCATCCCTCTAATGAAACTACAGCACATCACATCAGGTTTGTCAAGTTGTTGTGTACAATTTTCATACTTTTGTGTATTCATGGAGATTTCTTGTAATTATTTTCATACTGTTGTGTTATTTTGCCTATATGCACGCTTGCACCATAGAATGTATCTAATTGGCAATGTGAGATCAATTCAATTTTTCAGCAGTATCCTGGCAGGGCTTTACAAAATTGTTGCTTTAAAGGGCTTGTAGCTAATTTTTTCCATGTATTTGAGTCACATATACCTTGCCCCAGTGCATAATATGGTCACTGCATGCTGTTTGCATCTAATTATAAACGTTTGATAACCAGTAAGTGTGTGGTTTGCATGCAAGTTGTTGTTAGCTTTACCGTCAGAGCAAAACCAAGCACTGGTCTTTGAGAGCTGTGAAAAATGCTTATAAACTTATAAACTTTGAACCATATTTTAAAATTGACTAGTTCAGGGTTTTTTTTTTTTAAGACAGTAAAAATCATGTAGGTACAGCATCATTTAGATGCCTAAAGACACAACAGCAAGGCCACTGTTTTCTTAATCTTGTTTCTTCTAAAAGTGGTTATTCTTCTCCTGGGAGGTTGAAGCTTTTTGTTTGAGTGCAAGATAGAGATTGACAGATCAGAGCAGGGCCTGCAGTGATGTGGGTAATGTAGCGGTGAGCCGTGGAGGAGCTGAGACTGAAGAAGTGTAAACTGCACTTGCCTTATTTTCACTTGTACCTGCTCATTTTCTCACCTGTTTTCATAAATTCTAGGCCATTAAACCTGAGAAATGAGACTTTTAATTTAAAGATTCAATAAGAAAAAAGTGCATTATTCTCAGTAACAATTGGGCAAAAAACTAACATTTTCTCCTCCATATTATAATGTTTCCTCATCAAAAGCATCTAGAGTTGTGTTTTGTGTCATTCACACATGTTTAACACACAAACCCTGCATATTTAGGCTAAGTTCTTCGCTCAAACTGAAAACACCCTGTTTGCGGTAATACAAGATGCGCTCCACTGTGTATTTAAACTCCACCATCATCAGAATCATTTAGATAATTTTTGCCCTGGAATTTCCAATCTCTATTGAACTAAATGTTATTGATTTGCCCATAATGTTCCACCGTATGACATTAGGCATATTTACTATTAATGGAGGAAAGCAGGTGACACCACAAGGGTAAGTACAGGTCAATTCTGTGCAGAGGCGACATCACTCACAGTAAGAAAGCATATATTTCAAGGTATTATTTGGGCAATAAGACTACCTGTAATTGAATATGCAAGAAAGAAAATGCTGTATTGTGGAACATTCAAGATAATATAACCAAACAAATAAGTGGCACACATCCCACTAGAAAAAAGTTTATGGTGCACCTTTAAACTGTAACACTACTCCATTGGTTTCAGAATGATGAAAAATTAGGACCGTTGCCCTAGCAATTAACAATTTTAAGCCAAATGTTATATCTTTTTAATGGGAAACATCCTCAAAATGTTCCATCTTCTCTACCTTGCAGTGACCCCTCAGTGCACTTCCTCAGATCTGGAAGAACAGAACTTATGTCTTTGTGGTGCGGAGGTAGAACTGGTCCCCTGAGGACACTCGAACTACGAGCTTCCTCCTCAACATGGAAAGAACAGAGGAAATGCATGGAAAGGAGAGAAGGGCAGAGGGAGAGAGGGAAAGGAGAGAGGAGGGTAGAGAGAAAGAGAGAGAGGGAGACAGAGACAGGGGTAGAGAGAGTGAGGGAGAAAGAGGGAAAGAGAGAGCAAGAGGGGTTAGAGAGAGCCAAAGAAAGAGAGAGAATGAGAGAGACAGACACAGAGAGAGAAAGAGAGATGGAGAGAACAGGATAAACAGAAAAAGAAAGGGGGAGAGGAAGAAAGAGAGAGTGGGAGAGGAAAGGAGACAACACATCAAGGTCAAGGCTGAGAGATCTGGAGCACATGGAGGACAAGAAGGAGAAGGGACAGTGAATTCAAATCTGCACATTTAAAGATGCATTATGTTTGTTTTCATGCAGATGTTATTGCATTGTCTAAAACAGGGGTATCAAACATGCGGCCCGGGGGCCAGATCCAGCCGTCCAAGACCTTTAATCTGGTCCTCGGCTGATTTTCTATTTAAGGTCCCATGGCATGAAATTTTCACTTTCTGAGGTTTTTGAACGTTAATGTGAGCTCCCCTACCCTGTTTAGGCCCCCCCCATGGTTAAAAGTTGTGAAATGTCTAAACTGAGCATTTGCGATCCTTTTCTGCGTTACAAAAAATCGGAGCTCAAACGGGCGAGTTTGAACAAGGCACCTTATTGACGTCAGATCAAAAAAAGAAATGCAAATGCAGTTCCACCCCCATCTGTCTGTACTCAGCATCTCTGTAAATCACGCCCAGAGAGCTTGGACTGTGAATGCGCTAGGCAATGCGAAATGCATTTTTTTATTTGCCTGGAGGCACGTCCGAGTGTTTCTAGGCTCGGAAGTCCTTTATCTGAGCCTCTGGACCTTTGAACAGCAGTGGTTTAATTTTATTTTATGTGGAAATGTGTTTATTTTTCAATGGAACGCTTCAAATCTCTCCCCCCGTGCAAAAACAAGGAAATGGATCAGCTGTGGGCTGACAGCGGAGACCGGAGCATTTGGCCACGCCCCCACCCTCTACTATTGGCCAGTTTTTTTCTCCTCATTTGCATTCAAGCAACAACGCCCAGAATAAAGAGTTTGAGAGAGATATTTATGACTCGTTCTCATCTTATCTGTTTCTCATGCACTGAGTGTTGATTTTGAAGAAGGATTCATTTACAGTATTAGGGAACCATTAAGGAGCCATATAAAAGCATCTAGAAGTACCATGTCATGGGATCTTTAAAATATTTTAATTATATTTTAATTTTCTATTAAAATATTGCTAATTTTCTGCGCCTCTTTTCTGCAGTTTAGCATAGCAGTGTCTCCAGCGCCTCTGTGCGTGGCCCCTCCCACCAGAGCAGCACAAATGAAGACTTGCCTCTTAAAGGACCATCGTTTTGACTGTTGACCGTGACACCCTCATCAGCAAAATGTAAAAAATTAGAAAAGTGCAGAATTTTCCAAGAAAATTTGACTAATTCCTATGTTCACAGAGGTGAATGGGAAACCTGTATGCTCGTGTTGAAGTTGCATTTTTCTTAAAGTTTCTGGTTGTTCATAATATTATAATATTTTGTAAAAGACAGAGTTCATCAATAGAGAAGACTTCTGTAATAGATTTGCGTTTCTCTGCACAAATATTTGGACTTATTGTTATTTTTGGGGTATATATGCCATGAGTTTTCGGATCCGGCCCCTTTGGGATCGAAGTAGATTGGACACGGCCCCCTGACCAAAATGAGCTTGACACCCCTGGTCTAAAATGTTCCACTGTATGGCATTTAACATTATCTTTGTGGAACCATAGATGATGCAGCCAGGCCAAGTTTGAATTACAGGTCAGATCTGTGAAGAGGTGATCCTATTCACAGTAAGAATGCATGTTTTTGTGTGTGTGTGTTTTGTTTTTTCATTAAATCACCTGTAAGTGAATAAATGCAACATAAACCGGTTGAATGCCATAGAATGCCACAAGGACCCTAAGGACCCTAAGTGACTAAATAATCAAGAATTGTAACATTATGGATGACTTGGATGACACCAACATATAAAAAGTTCACTTCTAATAACAAGCTGTCATCTCCGCTTTCGTGCTGTTGAGCAAAGCCATGATTCACTTCTACTTCTTCCTGGTTCTGTTTCCAAACTTTGGCTAAAAAAGTTGTTCAGCTTATGACACTGCCTGTGTTTCTATTTTTTAGTTAAGTGTCTGGTTCCTATATCCATTGGTTTCAGAATGATGACAAATTAGAACCGTTGCCATAGCGATTCACCATTTCAAACTAAATATTATATGGTTAATGGTCAACGGTCAAATTTTTATATAGCAGTTTTCCACCTTCAAGACACTCAAGCATCAAGGAACTGCTCACCTATTCGTACGCTCATTCAAAAAACCAATACGCACACATTGGGGGCAAGAGGGGTTAAGTGTCTTGGACACAACAGCAGCATTCATCTGTGGGACTGCCAACCTGTGTGTCAGTAGACAAACACTCTACCAACTGACTTACTGTCCATTATATCTTTTAAATGGGAAATGTCCTCAAAATGTTCCATATGACATGAAGCTGTATAGACCCATATATCTCTGTCTCTCCATGGCCCTGTCCTATGGCCAGATTTCCCTTGCTGCATTGCCTCCATTCATGCAGAGGCTAAAGTGATGCAATAGCTGTAGTGAAAGAATGAGAGCAGAGAAAGAGGGAGGGAGGGGATGAGAGAGAGAGAGAGAGAGAGAGAGATGATGTGAATGAAAGCTAGATGTCACAAGCATTAAGCATAAGGTAGAGAGAGAGAAAGACAGGGGGTCACATGTTTGTTTATTGAATAATGTGTGAAGATGAATGGGGGAGAGAGAGAGGCAGTGGAATAATGTGAATAAAAGAGAAAGAGAGAGGGAGGAAGAGGGGGTAGAGAGGGAGAAAGAGGGAATTAGGGAGAGAGTACGAGGGAGTGAGAGAGAGGGAGAGAGGATGTGAATGAAAGCTAGATGTCACAAAGCATTAGGTTTAAGAAGTGTGAGAGAAAGAGATAGGGGGTCATATGTTTGTTTATATGTATTGAATATATTGTAGCCTATGTATTGAATAATGTGTGAAGACAAATGAGGGAGGGGGATGGTGTGAATGAAAACCAGATGTCACAAAGCAGAGACAGAGAAAAAGCTTTTGGGAATGAGAAAGGGAGATGAAAAAAGAGAGTGAAAAAGAATAATAACTGAAGATTAGAGGAGTTAGTGATTAGAAGAGAAGTGACAGGGATATGAGAGACAGAGAGAGAGAAAGAGAGAGAGAGAGCGCTGTGTGTGTGAGTCATTGTGATCTGTCCTAGTGAGCACTGCATGTTTGTACTACTGGACAATTTGAACTAATGAATTAAGTGTAAACTGTTTCAATTGTATATCACTGAAGAAAATAAGATAGAGCTAAAAAAAAAAAAAAAAAATTAATTTGAACAATTCCAGTGTAGAGTAAAGGAGGTGTTTTGCTATTCTGGTTAGAGCAGGTTAATTAATGCTCTTTGCAGAATACAGGCCTTTCTCAAATGGGACAGTGATTCAGATCAGCTCTCAGAACCTCACAACAGTAACTAAAGAGGCCTTATTGAAACATGTTAGTGAAACCTTTGTTTTAAACTTTTTGGACTCTCAAAGATCAGCGACTGTAGCTTAGTTGGTTTGTCCACTGATCCGAAGGTTGGCGGTTCGAGCGAGCTGTTGTTGTATCCTTGGGCAAGACACTTAATCCACCTCACCCACGGTGCCTATGTACACAGGTGTATGGCTTGTAGTGATATGGAAAAACAATATACAAAAAGGTCACCATGTGACCAAGATGCTTTATAGTGCAATATTCATTGATTTCACAAAGTTACTGTAGCCGCAGCTGGGGTAGACTGACAGAAGAAGAAGAAGAAGAAGACAGACTTTATTCATCCCCGTAGGGAAATTATTTCTCTGCATTTGACCCATCCATCAGGAGCAGTGGGCAGCTCGTCTTTCAGGCGCCCGGGAACCCATCTCCATGATCTTATTGCTCGGCTTGGTCAGGACCTAAGCTGGAGAATTTTACCTGGAGCATGTTTTGAGTTGATGGGGGAAACCGGAGTGCCCGGAGGAAACCCATCCAGACACGGGGAGAACATGCAAACTCCACACAGAAAGACACAGAAAGTGCTAGCCAGTGTTTACCATCAGCTCTTTCAGCATCAATAATCACTCACTCCCACATTTATATAGCCAAAGCCATGGGGTGCCTAAGAAGAAGTGACTTTATTGATCTCACACTGGAGAAGTTCTTCTCTGCATTTTAACCCATCCTATATATATATATATATATATATTAGGAGCAGTGGGCAGCACACTTCTGCGCCCGGGGACCATCTCCATGATCTTCTTGCTTCGGTTTGGTCAGGACCTAAGCTGGAGGTACCTATTGTGCATGTTTTAGGTTGATGGGGGAAACCGGAGTGCCTGGAGAAAACCCACCCAGACACGGGGAGAACATGCAAACTCCACACAGAAAGGCCCAGGCGACCCGGGGATCGAACCCAGACCATGCATGCAAACTCCACACAGAACACACACAGAAAGGCCTGGGCGACCCGGGGATCGAACCCAGAACCTTCTTGCTGTGAAGCGTGAGTGCTAGCCACTCAGCCACCGTGCCACCAAGGACACAATAACAAGCATGGACTGGTCCTAGTGAGAATAGATCCTCTGACTTTTGGGTTGCTGATACACAAACTAAACTAAACTGTACTAAACTGTAAAATAACTGTACTTTTGCATGAAGAGTCCCTCAGTCGTCCAGGTAGAATCCATGATAAAAGAAGAAATTCAATTTGTCAACTGGACAAAGTTTGTTTGGTCGAAAACGTTTCGCCTCTCATCCGAGAGGCTTTGTCAGTTCTGGTTAGAGTGCTGGTAAGACACTGCTTATATCTCGCTGCAGGGAGGAGCTAACTATACTGCAGTTTTTCAGAAACAATCTCGCCTATTTGTTTCTGTCTTTTGTTTCTCTGGCGTCTAGTTTAGCATACCTATTCATCCCTACACAACTGTTTTTCACACCTCTGGCCCTGACCTGGCTAGCCCTATTGTTTCTTTTATTTGTTTGATTTAGGTTTAAGAATGGAATTATAGATGGGAGACAAATTATGTCTGACTCCACTATTTCTGTTTAAAGAAGGATTCTCTTTTTTGAAAAAAATAGCCTCTTTAACTCCCCTCTCAAACCAATTCTTTTCCCTGGCCAAGATCTGAACCTCACTGTCCTCAAAAGAATGGCCCGTGGCTTCTAGGTGAAGATGTACGGCAGATGACGGTCCACTCTGGCACGCCCGTCTGTGTTGGTACATCCTCTTGTGAAGTGGCTGTTTTGTTTCTCCAATGTAGCGCTCACTGCAGTCTTCACTACACTGAATGGAGTAGACCACATTGCTTTGTTTGTGGCTCGGTGTTTTGTCCTTAAGGTGGAAGAGTTTAAACAGTCGTGTAGGGATGAATAGGTATGCTAAACTAGACGCCAGAGAAACAAAAGCCAGAAACAAATAGGCAAGATAGTTTCTGAAAAACTGCAGTATAGTTAGCTCCTCCCTGCAGCGAGATATAAGCAGTGTCTAACCAGCACTCTAACCAGAACTGACGAAGCCTCTCGGATGAGTGGCGAAACGTTTTCAGTTGACAAATTGAATTTCTTCTTTTATCATGTACTTCTGCATGTGTTTAAAGAGCGTACAACAGCGATTTATGATTTTCTATTTATTCCTTTGCTTGAGAGTACATGTGGTCAATATTTTCCATATTTCACACCTGTGAAGTGTCATTTTCTAAAGACTGAACATTCATTATTTTAAATGTGCTGTACTGTCCTCACCAAAGTGTGGGAACCTTAGCTAGACAGTGAGCTAAACTTTTCCTTATCCGTGATGTAAAGTCTTTATTGAAAATTCTTCACATGTAGAATCCACAAATGACAGGAAAAAGTGAAACTGAAAATAAAGTAGTCCAGAAAAAAGAACAATTAGCTTCAAAGCTTTCAATACAGAATACAAAGATGCTAATAACCTTCAATTCCAATGCCTAAATTGAACTACAGCTACGTTTACCATTTACAGTTCTACAGCTAACATTTTGCTGTTAACATTTTTAACCTTACTTTTATCAACTCTTAAAATCGTTTTTACCACATCAATTTGACATGAAATGATAAACATATTGGTTATGAACTAGTAAAGATACATACAAGCGATGCTTCTGCTGGGTGGATATCAAATTAGACAGGGCTCTCAAGTTTTGAGCGGGGTCGTGCGTGTGACTGTAATTTCCGAGGACCGGGGGGGGGGTGCGAGTGAACAATTTTTGGGGCTTGAATTGCGTGAGAAATGCCGTGTGAGCGTGTGAGTGTCGAATTGCGTGTTGAGAGCCCTGTTTGTCTAAAGAGCAAACTTAAAGTACAAAGCAACTAATGAGAGTTATATAAATGAAGTTATTACCTGATGGTTCTCAGTTTGTTTTATCATCACCGCACTTTGTCAGTGCGCGGTGAGAGGGGCGGGGAGGAGGGACCGGGGCGGGGGGAGCGGGACATTTTTAACCGGTGCATTAACCAGAGTCTGGTTAATGCACCGGGCCCGCGGCTCACCGCGGCTCACCATGGGCAGTTCGGCTCTGGGCCGCGCGTATTCCGCGCGTAAGCCGTTGGGGGGGACACGTTACGCCCAGACGGAGACACTGGGACTGGAGTCGGTGCGTCTCAGAGGAGACGTGGCACCGGGACTGAGGCTCAGGACGTCCCCGCCTCCCCCTGCTCCCCCTGCTCGGGGCGGCGCTGAAAACGCGCGGAGCCTGCATAAACTAAGCCACACAGACCGATTTTCTGGGCACAAAAAACAAACAAAAAAACAAAAAACAAATCAGCATGAGAAATGCCATGTGTGGCGTGTGAGCGTGTGAATACGTCGAATTGCGTGTGTCACACTCTCAATGCGTGAGCCTTGAGAGCCCTGAATTAGATCTCTTCTAGAGCTTTCCCCTTCAACATGTGCACACTGCTTGTCTTATTCCAACCCTCTACTTCCTATTTCCTGTTTACCCACCCCCAGACAGGAAGCACATCAAAATAAAAGCCTGATTTACTTCTACATGAAATATACATTAAATAAAAGTCCAAAAATGTTTCCAATCTGCCTGAAGGGCAGCACAGGTGCACTGCAGAACTTTTCTGGTCCATCATCTGCTTCTCTCCATAGAGTTATTGCTTGGAATGTTCCACAGTGTGGCATTACACTCATTTATCTCTATGGCAGAGGTGGGACAAAGTCATTGCTGGGCAAGTCCCAAGTAAGTCTAAGTCTTTTGCACTCAAGTCCGAGTGAAGTCCCGAGTATCCAAGTGCCGAGTCAAGTCCGAAGTCAAAGCTCACAAGTCTCAAGTCGAGTCCAAAGTCCTAGCATTTTAGTTTCGAGTCATTTTGAGTCCTCTTTACAAAGAAATAAAATTTCTACAAATCATATAATGTCTGCAAGATCTGTATTCATTTTACCTTTTTGTTGTGCAATTTGCCTTGGATGCGGTCGAATGAAAGCAACGTAGATCTACTGTGATTGGATGTTGTGCAAGCCGCACGCACATGATCTTTGCATAAATTTTCGCAGATTCACAAGTACGAGTGCGGTCCTTATCAACATACTTTTAGAGTTTTTTTTTCATTGGACGTAGCAAGTCATCACAAGTCAAAAGGCCTAAGTCCAAGTGAAGTCACGAGTTATTGATATTGAAGTCCAAGTCGAGTTGCAAGTGTTTGTACATTTTGTCGAGTCGAATCTAAAGTTATCAAATTCGTGACTCGAGTCTGACTCGAGTCTAAGTCACATAACTCGAGTCCACACCTCTGCTCTATGGAAACAGCAGGTGACACTCACTGCACGTCCGTTACCGTCAGATCTGTGAAAAAGCGAGCCCATTCACAGTAAGAATGCAAGTTTTTAGGATTTTTGAGTACCGGTAAATGCAAGATGGATATGTTTAAAGCCATATTGGGGCATTCCAGGCCATGGGGACAAGCAGGTGGCAAACCCTCCACCAGAAAGATTCCCCAGTGCACCTTTAATATTGGTCTCCAATGGGAAAACAATACAAACTTGTTTCCAGGCATTTATAGTATATAGTATATTTATAGTTAACTGTATTTGTTGTCCTCCCGTGTACCCACCACCCGTGGGAGGATCCATGGGGGCTGGTGCATTGTGTTCTGGGTGGGAGATCTGCCTGGACTGCTGCTCCAGCGACCCAGAAATGGAGAGGCGGAAGAAGATGGATGGATGTATTTGCTGTGTGTTTCTGTCCCAGTTGTGCTGTTGACGATAGAAGTATACACACACACACACACACACACACACACACACACACACACACACACACACACACACACACACACACACACACACACACAAATGAAAATTCTTGTTTGTTGTCCACGTAATCACATCGGGAACCATCTTGTAACTGTCATTGTAAAATAATTGAGATCATAAGTCCTCATACAAACTCACCCTAGCTTCATTGTCCTGTGCCTTGACTTTGTGCATCTGGATCATTTTCATCAGGGAAATCAAAACAACAGCAGTTGTCAGTCCACATTTAAAAAACAAAAATCAATCAACAAAGGCTAAATCAGACAGACACTCCAATTGTGATGTGTTCAATGAAAACTTGTTTGGAGAATACATAAAGGAGAGATATTATGCATGCTAATTGGACATGTTTATTAAGCCACAGTATTTGTCATGGAGGCTTGAATTATTCATGCCTTCTTATGTATGTATATTTTGAGCGTTACATTATTTATATTAGAACCTTGATATGTGCAAGGATTTCATAGTTATTCATTAAAGGTCCTATACTGTATTTATACAAAATTGACTGGAGTACATGACATCACAAGGTGGAACACACTTTTCAGCTAACATTGTGAAATTTACATTATAGATAAGTCAAGATTGTCAGCATAGATGGCTAAAAAGCGAATTGCAGACACTTTATTACCATACATCAATAGCTTCTCCTCAGCAGAATAATATATGGGTTTATAAATATACATGGTTATGATTGTATTTGGTGTTTTTAGATTCTCATTATAATTCATACACATTGATTCAATCCCAGAATGCACTACACCTCCCAATAAAGATGCACTGAACCAGGGGCAGCTATAGCGTGAGGTCACCCATAGCATTCAGCAAGTTTGGAGCCAAGTTTCATATTAGGAAGAGGAATTTATTTATGTACAAAATAGCTAAATAAAAACACCAAGATCACGTAGAGTGGGTTAATACGAACATTTTACAACCAAAATGACAAGGCTCACTACAGCACTTACAGAGAGAGAGGGGCTCACAAGGCATCTGTATTTTGAAATTAATTTAGCTTTTTCTCACTATTGTGCATTAAGCCATACATTTTTTCCTGGTAGTTCTAACCTCAGCATCCTTCTACTGTGCATATAACGTGTACAGTTTCTCTCCTCTTGTGTTCCTCCTCGAACATAAAGGACCATAATTACAGAGAAAAACATAGATTTGATTGTAAGAGCACACTCACTTCACCACTCAACAGCAAAGTACATTATTGCCACAGTGCATACGTTAATATTCAATACACACTGGGTGAAGATCTTCTAGGTTTTATATGGTTAGTATTACTGTCCCTGTTACAGAAGAATAAAGAATTAAAGCCGCTCGCTGGCGATGACAGCCCTCGCACCGGCACCCCCCCACCCAGACCGACAGATCCTCCACCATAAAAATTACATAGTGCACCTTTAATACTGGAGAATGGGAATGATTCTAGAGGTAGTATAAAATCTAGGGCTTAGATCTCATTGACGATTATGATCAGGAGCACGTCAGTCAATGTAACTCTAGCTGTTGGGGGTTGTTGAGATCCATCCTGAGCATCTTAAGTTCAAAGTTCAAGTCTCTGGATGTTGTGGGAATGTCTGACGCGCCTGTGCAACACTGCATGCCGTTTCCTCAGACTGCTTGGCCTCGAATAAAGTGCCCTAAAAAGGATCAAAAATGGATGACTAAAACACACTACACATAAAACTATTAGCCTTAATAAAGCATGAACATGTGGTTTATTGTAGTTTATTAAGAATGATTCAGGCAGTAACTACTTAATTAATACCTTAGATAGCAGTTAAGTAGTTATTTAGTCTGAATCATCATTTACAGTGTACATCCCCTGTCCTTAGACCCTCCTTCAGGGTGAGGAAAAACTCATGTGAGAAACCTCAGGGAGAGCCACAGAAGGAAGGCTCCACTCCCTGAACAGACAGCCGGCATTTTCACAATGAACATCTAACAGTGTCTCCTAACACAAGCCTAAATAAACTGCACTCTCACCAGGAGATTCACCTACAGACTGAATTGTCTTACAATTACCCCTGGTTTCTATCATTATTTACACCTATGTCTCCTAACACAGACCTAAATAAATTGCACTCCCACTATTTTATTTTTGTATTAACCACCAGGGAGATTGAAAAAAGTGACCAAACCAACCTTAACTCTTACCCTAACCCCACACACCCAAAAGAGAGAATCCATTGGAAGAAGCTTTCTCTTTGGTAAGCCAGAGGAACAAAATATATTTATATATATGAGCAAACCCATCTTGCCGTCGATGACTGTTTACATGCACACCAAAAATATGACTGTGATCTGAATACAGTGAACCCTCGCTGTATCGCGATTCACTGTTCGCGGCCTCGCTGTTTCGCGGATTTTTTTTTCCAATTTTTTTATTATTTTTTTTTCTATTTTTTTTATAGTGTAACTTTTTTTTACAGTGTAACATTCTGTCCTGCGCCCTGATTAGCTAAGAGACTAGACCAGGACTAAACCATGTCTAAAGCAGGTCTAAACCAGGACTAAACCAGGTCTAAACCAGGGATGGTCACACACGGTGGTAGGGAGTCTCTGATTTCCTTCACGAGAGCGCCTGGGTGACAGGAGGTGTGGCCTTTGTTTACTTGCACGAGCCATCGAAGAGAGTGCGAGCCGGACCATGGAAGAGCCAAGAATCAACATGGACGGGCCTGGCGCCTGGCCGCGCGGCGTCCGGGGGAGCCGCAGCGGGGAGAGCCGCATTCGAGGGAGCCGCAGCGGGGGAGGACACTCGCGCGCAGAGAGGAGACAGTGGGTCTTTTCCCCTCACGAACCCGACCCCGTCCTAGAGAGCTGTGGAGTATTGGCGACGCATTGATAGCGGTCTGATTTTGGAGCCGGGGTGAAATGCAACCTACCCTTGTGAGCGCAGGTTAGTCTTACCTGGTCTTGTGGTGAGGACTGGTGCTCAGCGGCGTCTGTTAGCGGTTTTGCACTGTTAGCATTGGCTTGAGTCTTCCCCAAAATGATATCCAGGTCGCTTTCCACTCGACTTTCGCACATGGCATGGATATGTGGTACCAAAACAAACACACGTGTCCGCGATAAATCGTCCTTTCCCTTCTTGCCACACCTTACCATGCACTCCAGCACCTCTTCACTGCCATCCTCTTCAATTCTGTAGGCATTTTCACATTTGGTATACACATCTGTGAATATAGCCCATATGTATAGATATTAAGATAGTTCCAGCTGTATTGCCCTCTAGGAGCTAGCACTATCCGATTCTTCTGGTTCTGTCATCCAGTAAAAGGAAATGGAATGGTCTGCGCGGACTTTTATCTCACTAGCTGATCTCGCGGAACTTTGTATGAAATGTAATGTTCTGCGCGGACTTATCAGATTCAGTAGCTGATCTCGCAGTGATCCACGAACTTTGTATGAAGAAAACGCAAAACCCACAAAAACAAAGCAGGTTAAAAATGCATTGTAATGTGCGTTACTGGCATTGTAACGAGTAATATATTACAGATTTTCTTCCCTGTAATGCGTTACATTACTGCGTTACACCAAAAAGTAATGCATTACAGTAATTAATTACTTTTGTAACGAGTTACTCCCAACACTGCCTATTTAACAGAGCAAGGAATTTTTACAACAGCATTTCTGAACATACTATTTTTTTATTAGAAGGACCAAAATACTTATATATGCACACCAAAACAGTGTTATGTAAGAAAAAGCTAAACTGACCAGGGACTTTATTATTAGCCCCCTTTAAGAAATGGCCATTTATTAAGTCATCACACAAGCCACCTTTGTGCAGTGATATGCTTTACCTTGACAGATGATGTGCGGAAAGGTGATCAGGTGAAACGGGTGATCTCACTCAGTAATTACGTTAAATTAAGGTCAATATGGGTCATTGAGCTGACAGTTGAAGAAGCAACATGCCAAAAACAAAGGAAATCAGTTTGGACTGACAAAGAATTATTGACAATTACATCTGTCACAGGACTACAGATGAAAAATAGCCTCCTGGCTAATTCTGGCATATTGACAGAAATGTTTATGAATATGCACTGTCCTGAAATAAATAAATAAATAAATGGTCAAATAAATGATGCACATAAAACAGGAGAAGGATATACAAAGCTATCCAAGCTTTTCCAAGTCTCAAGAACTGGAGTGAGAGGCATAATCCAGAAATTCAAAGACAGCCACACAGTGCAGAACAAGCCTGGCAGAGGTAGGAAGCGAAATATTTCAAAGACATTGGAAAGAAAACTAGTGAGAGATGTGTCTAAAGACCCCAGAACAACTGCCAAGACACTGGTGAATGATTTGGCCACATCAGGAATCATAGTCTCTAAGAAGACCATCACTAGAGCTCTGCACAGAAATGGACTACGAGGTTGCAGACCAAGAAAAACTCCACTTTTGAAGAAAAGACACCTTCAAGCCAGACTTAAGTATGCTCAGGACAACCTAGAGAAAGATTTTTCATACTGGAAGCGTGTCTTATGGTCTGATGAGACTAAACTAGAGCTCTTTGGCCACAGAGACACTGCTTACGTTTGGAGAAAAAAGGGAGAGGCATTCAACCCAAAGAACACCATCCTCACAGTCAAACACGGTGGTGGGAGTATTATGCTGTGGGGATGCTTCAGTGCATCTGGAACTGGAAACCTTGTCAAGATGAAAGGGATCATGAATAAAGAAAAATATGTGGATATTTTGAAAGAAACCCTTAAGCAGTCAGCAGTGAAACTGGGTCTGAGTCGTCGCTTCATCTTCCAACATGAAAATGACCCTAAACATACGTCTCTCTTGGTGAAGAACTATCTGCAGATGAACAAGGTAAATGTCATCGAATGGCCTGCACAAAGCCCTGACTTAAATCCAACAGAAAATATGTGGGGTGACCTAAAGAAAAATGTCCATGCCAGGAAACCATCAAATCTGGAGGAACTTGAGAGATTTGCCAAAGAGGAATGGGCCAGGATTCCTCAAATGAATTCCTCAAACAAATGACTGCAGGCAGTTATCCAGCAGAAAGGGTACACAATTGACTATTAGAATGTGGGGGGCTAATAATTTTGACCCTGGTAGTTTTTGTGTTTTGTGATTTTTTTTTTTTTTTTCTGTGTGGAATATAAAATAATGTAAGCACCCAAAATAAAACTAGGATGTCTACAAAAGCTGTGTTATTTTTATTTATTTATTTTTTTGCTCAGGTTAAAAGCACTTTTGAAATACTTTTAAAACAATGACTATTTTGTAGTATATATATATATATATATATATATATATATATATATATATATATATATATATATATATATATATATATATATATATATATATATATATATATATATATATATACACACACACAAAAAGCGGCAGCATTTTTTATCCAAGATGGCAGACTTCTTGTTCGTCTTAGCAGCATGCTCCAATTCATCTTTAGGCTTGTCTCATTGCTCTCCATCACTGTCCCGAATTTTGTTTGCCTGAGACAAACTTTGCATGTCCCCATTCCCATAAGCAGGCCTGTAAAGGTAATCAGGCATACCGGGCATTTTCTCGGTGGGCCAACAGTCCTAGGGGCCGATGCTGTCGTTTTTTTGTTTTTTTTTACATAGAGACCGGCCCACAATTTAGAGGAGGCAGCCCATTGGTCCATCTTCAATACAGACAGTGGACTAAACCAATCAGGATATAGAAGCTTACAAGAGCGGTCCCACCCCTTTCTCTGCGCTGATCCCCACCAGTTTCATGATGTTGAGCGTGGAAACATAAAGAAGTGGCAAAAAGGGGGTTCAGAGAAGTTGCGGGCTACAAGATGGCTAAAACAGTGACCAGGGCAGTAGCACAGGCACAGCAGCTAAGCTGGTAGTAATGTTATAGGATAGGATAATATAGTATAGGATAATACAGGGACTTTTAGGTGACTTTTAGGACAGGCATGGAAATCGCTCACCTTTCGGCGAAATTTGTCGTGTTGAAACCAAAACAGGTGACCTACATGAATTGTGTAGATCCGATGAGAACGTTTTTTTTTCTTTTTCTGGGGTACCAGGCAACGTGCTCCTGACCTTGTGTGCAAGATGCATTTTAAATAAACCCTTGAATGTGTAGTTACTGCAAGTTTGCTGGGGTGTTTTTGGGAGCTCGGATTTTTCCTTTAAATGTTGTGCCCTGGTTTCCCCTAGGCAGTGGTGAAAGTAAGCCGGTGCGCACCGGAACGGCGCACCGGTATAACATTCACAGCCGGTGCGCAGCACCGCTAAAAGAATTTAAACTGAAAAGAATTGAGAACCGAAAGCTACCCGAGTTTCGGGCCGAAACTTTCGTGCAGAGATATCCGCAGTCTGTTACACAAGGATTGTCAAACTTATTTGACTGTAGCCAGGGAAATATCCTAGATGGGACGATGGCTGAGTGGCTAGCGCACTAGTTTTATAACAAGAAGGTTCTGGGTTCGATCCCCGGGTTGCCCAGTGTTTTTTTTGTTTTTTGTTTTGGACATTATAGCACCTGTAAGAAATGAAAACTACTTTCACCACTGCCCCTAGGCCAAGACGTAACAACAGTAAAATACTTTGCTTCGAGGAACACATACATAAATTAGTCCATTGTGCTCCACTATTTATGAGGGGCTGGTCTAAGCCAAAAATGCCAAGGCGTTTTTTTTGTCCCAGTCCAGCCCTGCCCATAGGGGTCCGATTCTAGGTGGGTCAGGTCACTTCAGGCATTGTCGCGATGCCCATTTTATAAACTTTTTCGCCGGACCGGTTGGTCTGATACCCCATGTGGGTCTTTTTGTCGATATTTTGGCATTCAAAATCGCAATCGTTTGCAAAGAAAAATAATAATAGAGAGTAAGATCAGCTTTAGCTTTGGGAAGCTAAAGCTAAAGCTTTAGCTTCCCTTTGGGAAGCTAAAGGGAATTGTCCAAATCTAACAAATGCTCAATCTGCTGTCTATCAGGCCATCCCCAGGGACACCAGCTATAGCTACCTATTTTTATATCTACCCCAAATAATTCAGGCAGAATTTGAAATCTGACTTCCCTCTGTGTAGATCTTGTTCCCTCTTCAAATGAGAGTAGATCAGACAGCAAAGGCCAAAACTACAGAGACTCAACTTCAAGAATCCAGATTTTGTGTGTGCTCCAAAGGGTCCAGAAACAGATTCAGTTTGAAGTGAGAGACTGGTGTTTTAGGAAATGGTGTGGGTTTAAAAAGCAAAGGTAATGTTTATTGGTACATATACTTACCAGACTGAAGAAACAAACAACGTATCCATTATGTTCTCTTCTTTAGATCTTTGCTGTTTTCACTTACAACAAAGTACACTTCATTACCTGAAATTGACTCTTGTGAGCTTTAAGCAATGTTAGAATGTTGTTACTTCCTCAAAAACAGACCTATAGAGTTGTGTTTTGTTTTCATTCACATGTTTCTGTGATGTCATGAAGTGCTAGTTTTTACATTGTTATCTTTTATCTTTAGTTAAGTAGAGATTGTCAATACCAGACCTGAAATAATCCAAATGAGTTCAGTCATTGTATATGAGGTTTAAAAACACAATAAATATTTCAATATTATCCATCCTTACTATCTCAAAAGGACACACATTATACTATAGAATCTAACATTGACTTCCCCTATGTAAATTGTCTGGAGGAGGGTCTGCCACCTGCTTGTCACCACAGAGATGTTATTGCTTTGCCTAGAACAGGGGTTTGAACTTGCAGCCGGCGGGTCAAATGTGACACCTAAGATCACTTCTACTAGCCTGTGAGACTATTTTATTTTTATTTCTATTAATAGTGGCTCACCGATAAAATGCATAAGACCATTTGAACTACAGTTCCTATAAGGCATTGCTGCCTGCAGTGCCGGTTTGGCCCCTTCCCTGCTGCAGGAGCAACAAAAAACAGACAGCAGGACAGGATGAGAAGGGTAGATCAGAAATACTGAAGTAAAAGTATTAAAGTAAGTAGAGTCTTATAAAGCTTCAAATGTAGAGATGTTGATAAAGATTTGTGTTGAATTTTGATCAATAGAATCAATTGTTTTTTCCCCTTTAAGTTCTCTGTCCCAAAAAAAACGTACTTAAGTAAAGTACAGATAGGCCTACCTGAAGATTTTACTTAATTACAGCACTTTTCTACAGGCAGCCAAGTGGCCATGTTTCAAGTCAGATCTGTGGAGCGGTGACCCCACTGCAAAGAATAGACAAGGCTATATAAGTAATGCTATTGTAAACTAAACTGTAAATAGAGCCCAAACAAATTAGACGAAATAAAATGAGATCACAGAAAAACGAGGTGAACGAGGTTAAATCTGAACTGTTAGGACACCACGGATCACATTCACAACTATTCATGAGTTTGCACCAAAAGTAGCACATTTTTGTACCAATGTTTTCACACAACACTCCCACTCCACAGCAGACTGGGTATTTCTGAACTGTGTTATATGGGAGATTTTCATCTAAAATGGAAGTGTATGACAGGCCTGCTGGTGTGTGTGGGAGGGTGGAAGCTGTCCAGTACATGGGACAGACTCATGCTTCTAATCTGAGACAACTTGATGACTGATGTGATCAAAAGTGTGAATTTTTGTTATTTTGGGTATAAATGTGTTATTAGCCAAATAGGGCAGTGATCAGACAGAGGAATATTAACAGCAGCTTTGTTAGAGGTATAAGTATAATATAGATATATATTATACTTATACCTCTAACAAAGCTGTTGTTAATATTCTTAATATTCTTTATGTATATGTTTTATAGAATGAGTTAAGCTATAAATATCATTAAATGACTATCACACACATTAAAGGTAATTGGAGTGTGAGAAAATGTTGAATACTCTTGGTAACCAGAGTTTTGAAGTTTTTTCCCCATAAAATATTTAAAGATTTCAGAATACAGTGGTACCTCACCTTACGAAAGACCCAACAAACGAAAATTCCAAGTTACGAAACGCCTTCACGTTAAATTTTGGTCTCTAGATACGAAAGAAAAATCAAGTTACGAAACGCGAAATCTCAAATATTCAAATGCGCTCAGCCACACACATTATACGCTTTTCTCAGACTGGATTTAAACTTTTCTCACATTTGTCTCTCATTTAAACACTCAAACTTTCATAGATTTTCAACAAAATGTATTAATAGTGAAGCGTGGGGGGAAGGGGGAGGGGGGAGAAGACTGCGCGCGGACACGTGTGTGATAGCGCAGCATGACCCGGCGCGGAGCCGAGCAGGTCTAAACCAGGTCTAAACCAGGATTAAACCAGGATTAAACCACCGCGGCTCTTGCCTGCGTTCATTCATGTGCTCGGACTGCGTGCCATCCCGAGGCACATCCCTCCCCTCCTCACTGCTCGCCTCAGCCGTGACTCGTGAGGTACACCGGTGCTGCTGCTAATAGCAGAGCTAGCACGAAACCAGGAAATAGACCCGCACGCAGCGCTTTAATCCAGGCGACCAGTCCTGGTTTAGTCCAGGTCTAGACCTGGTTTAGTCCAGGTATAGACCTTGTTTAGACCTGGTTTAGTCCACGTTTAGTCCTGGGTCTACAGTCTCTTAGCCAATCAGGACGCAGAACACAGTGTTACACTATAAATCTGGTTTGTTTCCGGTTTCCGGTTTGGAGAATGCTGGCGCGTTTTTGGCTGCCGCTGCCATCCCGTGTTTTTCAGTGTAATAATGCCTGTGGACTCTGCATTTGTGGTTTATTAGTGGTTGGCACACTACTCTTATAATCTCACCACAACACATAAACTGTGTTGAGCTACCTTTTGCTTACCTGTTGTGCGTCACCTAGCAACAGCCTAGCTCCCAACACCTCCACGCAGAAGTCGCAGCCCTTTATCAACGATGTGGATTAACTATTCACCGTCCAGCGACAGCCCTGTTCCAGTTTTCCGCCTCCGAGTTTAAACTCCATATACATCCACATTATGCGTCAGCGCCTGCTCTGCTGCTACAACACCCGGACATTCTCTATGTGCCTCGCCGCAGACCCATCCACCGTGGCTCGCATCGCACCTTCCAGTACGACAACACCAGTTCCATCAGTTTTGGTTTACATCAGTTTGTTAATTTTCCAACTCACTCCAAAGGACATATTCTGGACTTAATCTGCTGCTCAGGTGTAATACCCATAGACTGTAAAGCCAACTTCATCCCATTTTCTGATCATATGCTTCTTACATTTAATGCAAATCTTCATCTTTCCAAACGCAACCCTTCATGCACCATAACGTACCGTAAAATTATGGACATAAACTTGGACATTTTATCTTCTCACATTAGTAACCTTCCAAGCACAGACAGTTTCACAACACCAGATCAACTTATCTCACATTACAACACCCATCTGCACAATATTCTCAATACACTTGCTCCACTCAAATCCAGATCTGTCTCATTCACTCACACTGCAACCTGGTACACCCCCACTCTCAGACAGTTAAAAGCAAAAGGCCGGCAACTTGAAAGGCTCTAGAATAAAACTGGACTAACTATTCACAAAGACTTGTACACACAGCACACCCTTCACTACAAAGACTGCATCTCCAAAACCAAATCTTCATATTACTCTAGTTTAATCAGTTCCAACGAAGGAAATTCCAAGACCCTTTTCTCACTCATATCTAACATAACCAATCCTTCTGACTCTCTCCCATCACACCTCTATTCATCTGATTTCTGCAATATCCTGGCCTCACACTTCACCACAAAAATCCAACATATTCACCAACAGCTTACTCCCTCCTCTGCTCTACCCATACCTGCCATTCCATTTCCTATATCTGACACCCCTTTCTCATCATTTACCCTTCCTTCTGTCAATCAAATCTCCAAACTTATCAATAAATCCAAAACCTCCTCATGTCAACTCGACCCCACCGCCCTTGTCAAAGCCACACTTCCTTCTCTAGCTCCTCTAATCACAAATCTAATTCACGCTTCTCTCACTTCTGGTACTGTCCCCTCTCCTTGAAAACCGCTGCTGTTACTCCCATACTCAAAAAACCTGGCTCAGATCCCACTGTCCTCAATAATTTCCGTCCCATCTCCAACCTTCTATTCATCTCAAAAATTCTGGAAAAAAAATGTTTCTTCCCAACTCCACGCTCATCTGTCTTCTAATAAGCTATATGAACATTTTCAATCTGGCTTCCGTCCCCTCCATAGCACTGAAACGGCCCTTCTCAGAATCACAAATCGATCTTCTCCTTTCTGCTGAGTCTGGTTTATTATCCATTCTCCTTCTGCTTGATCTCAGTTTGGCCTTCGACACCATTTCTCATTCCATCCTCCTCAATAGACTTTCTTCTATCGGCATCTCTGGCACAGTCCTCACCTGGTTTCATTCCTATCTTTCTGACCGCACTCAGTTCATCCAACTAAAATCCTTCATGTCTCATTCTGCCTCCATCTCCACAGGTGTTCCCCAGGGTTCTGTCCTCGGTCCCCTCTTTTTCATCATCTATCTTCTCCCCCTCGGCCATATTTTCCGGAAACACCACATCCACTTCCACTACTACGCGGATGACACCCAGCTCTACCTCTCCACCAAACCAAACGCCACACTCCCACCATCAGCCCTTGTCACCTGTATCAATGAAGTCAAATCCTGGTTCACCTCCAACTTTCTCAAACTCAATAGCAATAAAACTGAACTTCTTCTTGTAGGCACCAAATCCACCCTAAGCAAGACCAATCATTTCTCCATTAATATCGACGGCTCCCCCATCTCTCCCTCCCCTCAGGTTAAGTGTCTGGGTGTCATCCTCGATAGCACCCTCTCCTTCACCTCTCACATAAACAACATCACCCGCTCTGCCTATTTCCACCTCCGCAACATACATCGTCTCCGGCCCTCCCTCACTCCTCAGTCCACTGCCATACTTATACACAGCCTCGTCACTTCCCGCCTGGATTATTGCAAATCTCTCCTGTTTGGTCTCCCGCAAAAAACTCTCCATAAACTTCAACTGGTTCAGAATTCAGCCGCTCATATCATCACACATACACCCTCCATCCACCACATCACACCCATTCTACAACAGCTCCACTGGCTCCCCATCACACACCGCATTCAATACAAAATCCTGCTCCACACATTCAAAGTCTTCCACAACCGCGCACCTCCATATCTCACAGACCTCCTCCATATCTCCACACCTGCTCGCTCTCTGCGCTCCTCCTCCTCTCTCCAGCTCTCTGTCCCCTCTGTCCGTCTGGTCACTATGGGGAGCAGGGCGTTCAGCCGCTCTGCTCCCCAGCTCTGGAACTCTCTCCCTCCTGACCTCCGCAACACCGACACACTCCCAAACTTCAAAACAAAACTCAAAACTCATCTGTTCAGACTGGCCTATTCACCTCAGTCATAACTGCACTGTCCTTTTAAATGTTTTACTGTTTTTAAAAGTTTTATTGTTTAAATGTTTAACTGTTTGTTTTTAACTGTTTTGTATTTAACTGCCTATAATGTATATTCTACTTGTTGTAAGGCGACCTTGAGTGTCCAGAAAGGAGCCTAATAAATAAAATATATTATTATTATTATTATTATTATTATTATTATTATTATTATTATTATTATTATTATTATTATTATTTTTTTTTTTAAAAGTCACACTATAAAAAAAAAAAACTTGGAACGGGGCCTTGGAACGAATCAGGCTTTTTCCATTGAAATAGCTACTCAACTTACGTTACAAAACCACTTCTGGAACAAATTAATTTTGTAAGGTGAGGTACCACTGTAATAAGAAATTAAAGGAGAATTAACGTTTTTTACAATCTGAGCCTTATTTCGGTAATAAAACAAGTTGTTTTACTCACCCATAGCACTTTGGTGTCATATGGAGCACTTCCAGAGATGTTTTAGATTTGCGATCTCCGTAATGTGAGTTCTCGGGGCACATGTTTGCGGTCTCCAAATAACACAAACTTTAGCACTTTTCAAATCATAGAAGCTCAATGTCTTAGTCTACGCTTTCGTTTGAATCAAAAGTGGCCTGTAATCTGAGATTTATCCATAGTTTCGAGTAGATGAGGATGCCAGTGCGCATGTGTGGAGTCACAGCTTATTTCACTCTCAGCTCTCCAAACATGAAACGCAAAGCTGTAAATTATGGATAAATCTCAGATTACAGGCCACTTTTGACTCAAACGAAAGTGTAGACTAAGACATTGAGCTTCTATGATTTGAAAAGTGCTAAAGTTTGTGTTATTTGCCCCGAGAACTCACGTTACGGATATTGCTAATCTAAAACATCTCTGGAAGTGCTCCATATGACACCAAAGTGCTATGGGTGAGTAAAACAACTTGTTTTATTACCGAAATAAGGCTCAGATTGTAAAAAATGTTAATTCTCCTTTAAATCAAATGGATTTTCGCAAAATATTTTGGCGTGCACTTGTTTGTGCGATAGGAACCACTTGCTAATTGGCAGACCTATCATCAGTGTTGGGCAAGTTACTCAAAAACTGTAATGCACTACTTATTACTTGTTACTGTCATTTTAAAGTAATGCCTTACATTACAATATTACTCTAAATAAAAAGTAAGGCATTACACTACTTTTGCATTACTTTAGTTACTCTCGCCAAAATGACTGGAAATAAGGATTTGTCAATCTACAGTATGTCTTCCACAATATACTCGGCAACAAGCCTTCTCACCTCTCGTGGCTGGAGATTCTCTGGTCGGGTCAACATCAGTTTCAGCTGCTTTGTTGGGGTTGTATCGTTCTCTGTCCCATCCCCTCCTTTCCTGACTAATTTCGTGGTGCTATGGCACCTCTGCAAGTGCTTCGTCAAATTGCTTGTACTGCATTTCGATGTGGAAAGAGGTTTGGGATTCACACACAGTGTGCATTTAACTAAAATGTTCTTGGAGTGCTTATTTTGAACGAAGTGAAAGTAGTGGGCGTATGCCCATCTTGAAAAGGAGCTAGCACTATCCGATTCTTCTGGTTCTGTCATCATTTGTCAGTCTGCCAGTTCGAGACGAAGTAAAAGGAAATGGAATGTTCTGCGCGGACTTTTATATCACTAGCTGATCTCGCGGTGATCCGCGAACTTTGTATGAAGAATACGCAAAACCCACAAAAACAAAGCAGGTTAAAAATGCATTGTAATGTGCATTACTGGCATTGTAATGAGTAATATATTACCGATTTTCTTCCCTGTAATGCGTTACATTACTGCGTTACACCAAAAAGTAATGCATTACAGTAATTAATTACTTTTGTAACGAGTTACTCCCAACACTGCCTATCATATAGTAGAATAGCATTGAAGTTTAGGCGGAAGTACCCAAACAAACCAAAACAAACACTGTGACCATGACAGATGTGCTTTTCTCTCAACTGGATATAACAAATATTATAGACTTTTTGGCTTATTTTACTGTTGTGATGCTTAAAAAAATTAGATTCAAATAATCTTCATGAGACTCAGCCTTGAACAACAGCACCAAGTACAACTAAATGAAAAGAAAAGACTTCATAATGCAGTAAAACAGTAAGAAAATGTCAGTGAGTCTTGTCTCCTGGTTTCACAGTTCATAATTATAAGTCCATGCCAGCTCTGTTTCCTGTGGACTGTGTCACTCACTCATGACACTTTCTTATGTAAGACTTCTGCCGCTCCTCCAACACCATTACTTTAAAATACACTTCAACTTCATAACGACAGAAAGTGGGCACATTAATGGAATAAATTTTGAATGCATATGAAGTGAATGACACACCAGCATAGATGTAAAATAAATCAAAATAAATAAATACTGTGAACCACAAAATAAAATATAACCTATAAACGAGGTCATAGGTTGTAGGGATGTCAACCTTAATCGACTTACAATTAATTGTCGATCAAGACGTTGGCTGAACAAAATGCATTAATTGTAACTAATCGCTAGAGGGCGCTACTCTGGAATGTGAACACGAGACGCGAACCCACTCGTGAGAAAGACCATAGCGTTACATCATGTAACCCTTTTCCTCTCTGGATGTTGCCATACAACTCACAGTAGAGCTGGACCTAGAACCATATATTTTTGAAATGATAAAAGCATGTAACTTACGTGCTTTTATAATTTCTTGATTGTTCTGGTTTGAGGCCCTGTAATGTTTTATGCTGTGTCCAGGGGCCCTGTGAAATTTATATTTTGTACTGTAACCCTTCACAGATTAAGGGAGGGAAATATTGTTGATGCCTTAGTTCAAAATAAATGTTGAGAATGTCCCAAATAACATTCTGTTATTTAATTTCTTCTGTTCCTTTTAATTTCAAGATTTCCATGCTGCAAGTGCAACAACTGAGCCAGTCCTCAATTTATTTTCAATAAAGAATCTATTTTGTTATTCAGCATCAATACATTTGTCTGCTTTTTACTAAGGAATAATTAACTGAGGAATATACAATATAATAATACTATGATATATTTTTGACTCAGTGTTATGTATACTGTAGCTTATATTCTTAAAGACCCTATTGAAACACTAAAATTCAGGTGAAAAACACCGCTTATCAGTTAATCGTAAGTCGATCGATAAGGTCAATCAACTATAGATTAATGAATTAATCGATAATTTGCATCCCTAATAGGTTGTGTTGCCCTGTAAGTGTGGTTATGGGCTGGAGATTCAAATCCAGCTCTACCACCTTATCTCTACTCAAAGCAAAGCAACATCGCCATGGAGACAAGCAAGTAGCGTACAGTCCACTAGAAAAGTTACATAGAGCACCTTTAATATAAAGATGGCTATAATTGGACTCCATCATCTTATACCATTGCTGTAATTGGGATATTCAAACTTAAATGAAATGAATGTGTCTTGCCGTGCTGTGTTGATCATTGCTCAGATACAGATATATAGACTACAGCAGTGTCCTCTGGGGCTGGCGCCTCTGTTATAGACCATCTTGTTCTCATTAGTGCAAAGTGGACTATCACAGCAGTGGTCTGTGGTTTAGGACGCTCCTCCAATGCACCTTTAATTTTTACGTACATGTAATATTATAGAGCTTACCCTCTCAGATATAAGACAAATGTTAAAGTGAAGCTGAATGAACCTGATTCAAGATTCAAGATTGTTTATTTGTCATATGCAGAATCAACACAAGGTCAACAATGCAATGAAATGCTTAGGATCAGAAGAACCGTTGACTCGCTAAGATAGTCAAGAAGTACTAATAACATGCAATAATAGTACATGGTAAAAGAAGTGTTGCAAAAGTGCAGGGGAAGAAGTAAACAATATAATAAACAATAAAATAAAATTTGTAATAAAATGTAATAAAAATACAAGGTACAATGTACAAGGTGCAGGTAGGATTAAATCAAAGATCAAATAAGGTGTAAGTATTTCACAGATTGCACATAATATGGTGTGGTATGGGTGTTGCATGTGGATTTCGGATTGCACATAGTATGGTATAAATATTGCACATAGGTTATTGCACTGATTATTGCACAGGTAACAGTAGTTTACAGTGAGGTCGTGACAAACATGATATATTCATATAGAGCAGCAGCAGTAAACATATTCTGCATAATGAAAGGTGGTTTAGTGCAGTATTATTGAGAGTTCAGTGTTTAGAGTATTATCCAGAGTTCAGTAGTCTGACAGCTTGGGGGTAATAGCTGTCTTTGAGTCTTTTTGTGCGTGCTGGCAGGCTCCTGTATTTCCTGTATCTGCTACCCCAGAGGGTAGCAGACGGAAGAGTCCTTGTGCCGGATGAGTATGGTCCTTAGTGATGCTGCGTGCCTTACGCAGACCCCTGCTGTGGTAAATGTCCTGGATGGAGGGGAGACTGCTGCCACCTGGGGGACCTTGAGAACAAATATTAGAATTAGTTTCAGAATCTTTAGAATTCACTCACTAACTACAAAGGCTTCACTGAGAAATTGCAACTTTAAAATGACATTTCAGATTGTCAGCAGTGCTTCCGTTGTTGTAGGAATCATGCAATATAAAGCGCTTTGGGTGCCATATGCTTGAAAAATGCAATTTATCCAATAAGGAAAGAAAGGTGAACAAAATAGTCAATGCTGAATAAATGTCATCTTTAAATTGTTTGTTGACTTTCATATGGAAAAAGAGAAAGAGACAGTTACCCAAAGATAATCCTCTTATGGGTGTAACAAGTAATTCATCAGACCTTACTGCAGAAATCCTTAACATAGAGCCAATATGTTTGAAGTGCTTCGTTTTACAAAGCAGCCCTTTTATTTAAACCCATTTTGCCGTGAGGCTCTTTTCAACGTGTTTAATCAACACCTTCATGTCAGTGAATATGTATGTGAAGAACTGGAGCAGGCCTACATTCTGCACCACCACTGGAACCACTGCTCTCCTCCCTCTGCCTATGTTCCTCTATCTCTTCTTACTCTGTTTCTCTCCAATCTCTCTCTATCCCTCTCTCTCTGTGTCTTCTCTTCTCTGTCCTCCCTCTTTTTTCTACTCTTGTCTCTCTTTCTATTCTCGTCTCCTTTTTGCCTCTCCCTTGCTACTCGTCGTTACCTATCCTCTCTCCTCTGTTCCCCTTGCTATCTCTCATCTATCCTCCTCCCCAATATGCTCCCTTTTTTCCTATACCCTTCTCTCTCTCCCTCTCTCTTCTATTCCTTCGTCTCCCTTTATATCTCTCCTCTCTCCTCAGCACCTTCCCTCCATCCACCTTCTCTCTCTCTCTCTTCCCTCTGTTCTTGAATATACTGACTCTCCTTTGCTTTCTCTCTCCTCTATCATTCTGTCTCCTTCTGTCTCCTCTCTACTGTCTCCTTTTCTTATCACGTCTCTCTCCATTTTCTCTCTCTTCTCCTCTTCACTTACCCAACTTCTCTATCCCTCTCTCTCCTCTCTCTCCTCTCTCACCCTTCTCTCTCTTTTTTCACTCTCTTTTTGTCTTTCCTATCTCCCCTTTCTATCTTCTCAATCCCTCTCTCTATTTTTGCTCTCCTCTCTGCATCCACCTTCTCCACCCCATTCTCTCCTATTTCTCCCCCTCTGTTTCTCTCTCTCTCTTACTCCCTCTGTCTCTAAATACAGAGAAATATACAGGACATAATTTAAGTCAATGTTAAATATTCTAATAACACATTTTATGATATTATACATTCATCAACACAGTTTCAGGCAATGTTACTTAATGCAGTGTGTGTGTCATTCTCAATCTTTTATAGTTTTTTTTAAAGACAAAATCCAGTTCCATAATATAAACCACACATCCTTCTTGAACTGACGTGACTCCATTTTACCAGGACACAAAGCAAAAGCTACTGGTTGTAATTTAATGTAATTGAATCTGTCCCTCTCTGTCAGAAATGGAGAGCTCTGGCCAAAATGTGATTTGTAAACAGCGACATCACCGCTTCCAAGAATCGAACTGTCTAATCATCTGTCTCACATCTGTTGCCCTGGGAGACGAAGGCAGCGACATAATATTTAATGGACATCTGTGAAGCTGTGCTTCTCAAGAGCCACTGTTTTAAAGACAGATTTCAGAAGAAAACTAATGCGTGTAGAGCCTGAAATGTTCCACAGTTTGTCATAATCTATCTTCATGGAGACAAGCAGGTGATGGCTGGTGATGCCAAACTTTAACAGACTTTTTTGAGCTTTTATATTGTTTTCCCTTCATCAAATATTTTGTTCCTTAATTTCAGTAATCCATTTATCTGAGTTGTCTTCTCAGAGCACTCAAAAAAAATCCCAACTACACACTTTTTAAGACCATAAACCAACACCAGATTCATTCTAAAGTCAAAGTTTGTTCACAAGAAACACATGCTCTATTAGTACTATCACCCATTCACACACACACGCACACATTCATACACCGGTGTGCGGACATTAGGGTTGAAGTGTCTTGCCAAAGGACAGCTGGAATCACATCGCCAACCTGTAGGTCAAGCTCAACCCGTTGAGAGCGGGATTTGAACAGCCTTTAGGTCAGTGGACGAACACTCTCCCAACTGAGCTACTATGACCCTTTATAATGGGTTTTCCTAATGTATATTACTAATTATATTAAGTTTTACTATATTTATATGAAGTTATTAAGAATATGTGAAACACTTATCCCAGTGTTACCTAAATTATGTTTAAAAGGGAAGTAAAGCCACGAGAATGCATAATGTGTCTTTTAAATATATTACATAAGTGGTTTCTATGATAACTGCTACTTCAAAGTAAAGCTCTTCCTCAATCGCTTTATCCATGCATGCTGCCATATTTATCTCCTACAGACAAACACTGGTAAGACATGACAGCCCCATTTACAGATCGGAGATGTGCAAACATGTGACTGGTCTCAGTGAATGGGTTGAATGTTAAATTGTTAACTATTGTATCTCATTGAAGTTTAATATGCAGTTTTAATTGAATTGGCAAAGTGCATTCTCAAATTCTGAAAAAGTTGTAGTTAAATAAATCTAAAAAAATTCTGAGTTCTCATCAAGGTGTTAGGGTTTAAGGTAAATTGTAAGTGCAGTCCTTTGTTATACGTCGTGAGTAATACGAGCTCCAAACAAACAAACAAAAAAAACTCTTACACAACATCAGCTCAGCAGAATTTTTTCTACATTCAGTGAGGCTTAAAGACAATCTGCACTAATACTGTGTTTAAACTAAACCAGGAATAAAATGGTACTAAACCTGGACTTAAAGGTACATTATTGGTTAAATTTTTGGTTGGGGGTCCGGTCCCTCTGCTTTTTGATGGATATGTCTTTGCTCTGCCTGGAATGTTCCACAGTATGACTTTAAGCAGCTCCCCCTTACATTCAATTACAGAGAAAAACAGGCATTCTGACTGTGAGAGGGGTTGCTTCTCCACAGATCTGCCCTGTAACTTGGTTAGAAAGGTTTAATACCATACTGTGAAACATTCCAATAACATTTCCATGGAGAAAAACATTTCCCACCCTCCACTAGAAAAGTTACACAACGCACCTTTAAGTCCCACTTAAAGGAGAATTAACGTTTTTTACAATCTGAGCCTTATTTCGTTAATAAAACAAGTTGTTTTACTCACCCATAGCACTTTGGTGGCATATGGAGCACTTCCGGAGATGTTTTAGATTAGCGTTATCCGTAACGTGAGTTATTATTATATGCCCCGAGCATATAATATATGCCCTGAGCGGTCTCCAAATAACACAAACTTTAGCACTTTTCAAATCATAGCTCAATGTCTTAGTCTACGCTTTCGTTTGAGTCAAAAATGGCCTGTAATCCGAGATTTATCCATAATTTACAGCTTTGCGTTTCATGTTTGGGTACCGGGAGCTGAAAGCGAAATAAGCTGTGACTCCACACATGCGCACTGGCCTCCTCATCTACTCAAAACTATGGCTAAATCTCGGATTACAGGCCACTTTTGACTCAAACGAAAGTGTAGACTAAGGCATTGAGCTTCTATGATTTGAAAAGTGCTAAAGTTTGTGTTATTTGGAGACTGCAAACATTTGCCCCGAGAACTCACATTACGGAGATCACAAATCTAAAACATCTCCGGAAGTGCTCCATATGACACTAAAGTGCTATGGGTGAGTAAAACAACTTGTTTGATTACCGAAATAAGGCTCAGATTGTAAAAAATGTTAATTCTCCTTTAAAATCCAAATGGTCAGAATTTAAATTTTAGTGACTTTTATAAAAACAATAAATTTCAGTGAAACCATGTTGAGAACTGTAACTGTCCACATAATCTTTTTCAAAAATGTATCATCTTGTTTTGTAAAAAGACAATAACCCAATATATTTTTGCGGTTCATCTCTCTAGCGCTGAGTCTCACATTGCTGCTGACTCAAACGTCCGCTGTAATCTAATATGTTGTTTTTGTCCAAGCATTTCAGCGCCCGTGTGCCAAAGCTTCCACAAACTATCGATCGCCGAGCACTTTCGCTGTAACCTAACCCCCTGCTCCCCTCCCTCACCCCCAGCTCCCATCATGCATCAGGAAGGATCTGCTCTGTCCTGGGCCCATACTGGAACATATCGATTCATTTGGGGAGAGGCAGGTCCCGATGTGCTTTATGGCTGCATAGATGGAGATGGTTATTGTTTTATTGTTTTAGAGGCATTACATTTCAGGGGAAGGAGGGATGAGGTCAGTCGGTGCAGAGGGAGGGAGAGAGAGGTGATAATGGGAGGTAACTAGATACTTCTACTCAACTTATTTAAAGGTAATTTCAGGGTCATTTTGAGGTGAGAATGTTGGAAAACGATACTTTTACTCAAATAATTCAAGGGTACTGACCAAAAAGCCAACCAAAAACAACATGACTCAGGAAGTTGGTTGATGTAAATAAGATAAAGCAGTTGTCCTATACTGTAATTGGAGGTTTGGTGACACTTTATAATAAGGCACACCTAAAAATAATTTGTAAATGTTTATTAATCATGAACTAATCAATTACTAAAATATACCTAGTGTTTAATAATCATTTATAAACATGGACAGGACAAAAGGTGTTATTACTAATTCATAAAACATTCATAAATATTAAATTAGGAACATCTACAAACAATTTACAAATGTTTATTAATCAGTAACTACTCATGTAATAATAATAATAATTAAAGCCGCAAGCGGCGTTGGTCGGGACCTCGCACCTGCGTTTGTTCGTCTTACTGAGACGCACAGCCATACCAAATTTCGTGTGCCTGGCACAATTATCTCACTTCCTGTTGGGCGTGGCCATGACATTGTAGATACCCTGTCAGAACAGACCCTGTCAGACCCTGTCAGACCCTGTCAGACTCTGTTAGACCCTGTCAGACCCTGCATGTGGCCTACATGCTGAGGCCTACATGAACTTTTGATGCTTGTCCCCACATTGCTGCTTGCAGCTATATCAGATCAAAGGTACAAAGATCAAAGACCTTTGATCAGGGCGTTGCCTAGCAACAAATACCTCCCATTCATAACTCATCACTCCCATTCAATAAATACCTAACTTTATCGATCCGCCGTATCGTCATATTACCGCCTATTTGAAAATCCTTCGCAATTTAACATCTCCAACGTCTTAAGATTATGTTCACCAACATTTAAGCCTATCTGAGGTACGGTGTAGGAGAAGTGTTTCAAATTCCATACCTAACTTTATCGATCCGCCGTATCGTCATATTACCACCTATTTGAAAATCCTTCGCAATTTAACATCTCCAACATCTTAAGATTATGTTCACCAAAATTTAAGCCCATCTGAGGTACGGTGTAGGAGAAGTGTTTCAAATTCCATTCTAAGTCAAATACCCCAGAATCACACAAAAGGCCAATTATCTCACTTCCTGTTGGGCGTGGCCATGACATTGCAGTGAGGCATTTGTTCGTCTTATTGAGATACACATCCCTACCGAATTTCGTGCGCCTATCTTAAACGGTATGCCCGCTCCGAAAGACAACGCGCTAGGGGGCGCTATCGAGCTCCTGGGGGTCACTGGGGGACGGGACTTTGTGTGGTCGTACTGGCAGCACTTTGTGATGCCCGTGCAAAGTTTCGTTCGTTTTGAAGCATGGGAACATGCTCAAAATTGCCCCAGCGTGTATGAACAAGAATAATAATAATACGGAAACAAAGCAACAACAATAGGGACCTTCGTCCCCCTTCGGACTCGGTCCCTAATAATAATGACATACTTCTAATTTTAGGTAAATGTTTAGTAAATGATTAAGAAACATTTACAAATGATTTGAAGGTATGCCTTATTATAAAGTGTTCCGGAACTTTTAATCCAGTTATTAAAAAGGTAATTTTAGGGTTAAGGTTGAGGAAATTGTAATTTTTAGTCAAAAAATTCAAGGGTAATAAGAGTGCAAGATATAACCAAATTAAAAATCATTAAAAAACGTAATTATGGTGACTGACCCTGGAAGTAGCCTGAAGTATCAGATAAAGCTAATCAAGGTTGCTGGTGAGAATCCTGCTTTTCTCAGGTCAAATTGTTGTTCCCCCTCCTTGCTTAAATGAATGGTTTAGTTTGAGTTTGATTGTTGGTATTCGGAAAGGCATTAGTTGCAGATTGGCAGCTTGTCCACCCCAGAGGAAGTAGAAATAATATAAAAGTGGGATTTCAGTTTTCTCCAAAGAAGCATGCTGCCCAAGTAGCACTTACAGCCAAGCAAAATACAGGGTTTCGGAAACATTCAAAGCGCACATGACAGGTTTTCATGTTTTTGTAATTATAACTTAGTATAATGGGAAAATACCTGTGGTAAATATAAATGATAGTTTTACACAAATGTGGCAGTCAGGTGGAATTCACATATTTTTTTCATTTAAACACTATATGTACAAATATTTATTTGTCAAATTTATATACACTATATTTATATTTTGTAAATTTGACCCTTAGCCCTTGACTCTTAAACTTCACCAAATGTTAATTCTTTTGCAATAAATTTAAATCAGTTATTTTACTAACAATTACCTCACATGCACTCTAAATGAACAACTGTTACTTTTATAATATTGATTAGTTTTCCTTGTTTGAGCTTTTATTTGCACACATTTAGATGAGCGGGTCCAACCCTGTATTCGATGCGTACTAAGAGAGAGTGATCGATTTGTAAGTGATGACATCATGGTTTAAAGAGCGGGGAGGTGAAGGGGGGCAGTCTGCCAGGAACCGCCAACACCAGAACTCTGCCTGAATCATTAATGCATCCGCTCCAACGTCTGCGGCCAACCCTGGTCAGGTTACAGGACACCTTCAGCATCCAGGCTCTGTCAACAACAAATGCAAAACAAAACGACTTTAAATTAAAAATCACTTTATGAGCAGTTACTGAAGAGGGAACATTTATAACAATCTTCGTTCTAACAAGTTGTGTGATGGCATAGGTTTTTCTTTTTCCCAATTATTTTAGATGCTATGAACAACACGGCTCAAAAAGTCTATGTCTCAGGTGAGATCTGACCTGCTCGCTCCAAATCTTGGAGATATAAAGGGCTGGAGAGAGGGAGGCTGCAGCTGTTCATCCTCTCAGCAGACCCACAATGCTCTGCTGCAGTCTGTGTCTGTCAGTGGCGCCGGCGTATCACACCATAGTGGAGGAGGAGAGGATGTAGAACTGCACCATCATCTGATCATCTGACCTTCTTGATGATGGAGCTGATGCTGGGCTCCACTTGAGGTCCTGGGTGATCGTCGTGCAGAGGAAGAGGAAGGAGTTCACGGCGGTGATGGGGAGGTCAGTCAGGGCCATGGAGTACAGTGACAGTGACAGACTGTGACTCTCCTGAAGTCCACCATCATCTCCTTCTATTCATCTCCACTGTCTCCTGATCATCTCCACTGTCTTCTAGGCACTGAGCTCCACATTGTCGCCATGAGACCAGGTCACTAGCTGGTCCACCTCGTGGAGTCATGACTGGATTTGCAGCAGTTGCTGTACACATCAAGCTCACTGTTGAACTAATTTTGTCTGTCTGCATCTCCAAAAGTCATAATGGTTTGTTCTACCTTGTGATGTCATGAAGCATTTTCAAGTTAACAGCTACCTCTTACCTTTTGTTCAGGTGTATGGAGATTAAAAACACAGCGGAGCACTTGTATTACCACATGGCATCACAAGGTGGAACAGAGTGTTTTTTATATGAGATAAGAACTCAGCCTAAACATGCAGGGTTTATGCGTTAAATGTGCGTAAATGAAACAAGACATCACTCCACATACAGTATGTTTTTGATTATAACATAGATCAGAAAATAGCGTAATATGGGCCCTTTAATTTAGTACATCTCATTGTTACACCTGATTTATGCATTTTAAAGCTTTGAAAAAATAAACATAAACTTTGATAGCTGTGTGTTTATGTCACTCATAAACTTTTTAAAGACACACAGACACAGCCATTTAAAGCCAGACGCTTTTGAAAATAGGTGAAGCTATTAAGTGACAAACAGGAGACATCCTCTACCTCATCCCATGACCTCTCCTGACACTCATTCTGTCTGGAGGTCAGCCCACAACAAGGGTCAAATCTGGGATGAGCCTACATCAATGTGCAGCGAGTATCAAATGCACTTAAGTCAGTGGGACAGTATGGTAAACGTATGAGGTTAAGAGCAAAAGCACATGGTAAGTGAGAGTGTAACTGGGTAGATGGTTAGATTAGAGTTAAGTCTTATAGACACCGTCTGGAGGTGAATGGGTTTTGGATATTTTATTAATGAAGAATAGGGAGAGCCCAGTGTAACCTGCGCTTCTGTCCTGCTCTGACTTTAATGAGAAGGCCACATCCGAACACAGGTGGATATGTGCAGGCTTAGACAGATGGATGAAAGACAAGAGAGGTTAAAGGGACAGAGTGTACATGCTCGACCACAATAGGAACACTAAATAATATAAGGCTGTAACCATAGACTGTATATAAAAATGACTAACCCTAGGCATGGCTAGCATGGAGGCACGTCCGGCTCTATTAAATCTGTTTTCAATTGACTTCATTTTGGAAAATTGTTGCCCCTCTTTCTATAACTGCTGCAGTGAGTCTTGGTCTTAAAATTTTTGTATTAATTTGCTCTACATGATCCTGGTGTTTTTATTTTGCAATTTTGTCTGTTACTAAATTTCTATTCCTGATATGGAGCTAGGCTCCAAATTTGCCCATGTAACTGCTAGCCATGTGAGCTTCATTTGACTGGACGCTATGGGTGATGTCACAGTCCTTTAGCCTACTTATTTAAACAGTTTATGTCTATAACCCAGTGTTTTTCAACCTTACTTGTGACTGCACACTTTCTGAACTAAACCGTTTCCACAGAGCAAATAAAGATTACGAAATTAAACCATAAAAATTGCAATTTTTTTCCTTGCACCTGTTCTTTATCAGGGCTCTCAAGTATCACGCATTGAGAGTGTGACACATGCAATTCGACGTGTTCACACGCTCACACATGGCATTTCTCACGCTGATTTTTATTTTTTATTTTTTTTGTGCCCAGAATGTAGTTTCAGCTGCTAAGCGCACACTGCGGTGATGATAAAACAAACTGAGAACCATCAGGTAATAACTTCATTTATATAACTCTCATTAGTTGCTTTCCTGCTCCTCGGGAAAAATAGTTCAAGCAAAGTTGCCTGATCAGCTAGTCCCATCTCCATTCTGTTTGAATCCAGTCTGGACCACAGAGCATGCACTTATCGGTGCATGTCAATCTGCCTGTTGGTTAATCTGCCTGTCAATCACACCTGTCTGAAATAGGAAAGACAGGATACGGTTCCAGACGCACACAGCACATTACATCTTTGTAAAGTTTTGTCAAAGAATGTGGATTTGGATAGGATTTAGCAGCACACTTGGGGGTAGCCTAATGGTAGCGTGGCTGCTGGTCTAGAACATTCATATCAAAGCATAAAGAAAACAAATAGATGTTACATCTGTGGATTAAATGTTCTTTGTAGAAGCCCACAGGAGCTGTGGATTCAGCTGGAGGTAAGTCATTGTAACGATAATTGCTTCTCCATGTGGTAACCACATCTCTTATTATTGATTTAGTGTTTTAAAATAACCCAAGAGTTTGTGTTTATAAAAAGATAACTAAATCAAGTCACTGTACCTCTACATTTAGAGAAGCAGTAGAAATGGCTCAGGTATCTTTTTCAAATCTCATTGTCTCTCTTGTCCCACCAGAAGAACGTACCTTATAACCCTATAATAATCATTATTTCATCTTTGCACTGTTTTCTCCTTATGCCCTCTTCTATAGAGCATATTTGTATTACTATACAGTATTTCTATATTTTATTTTTACTTGTACATATACATTGACATAATTATATCTGATTTGATATCAGTCTCTTGCTATTTTTGTTACTTATTTAGAATGTATTATTATCATTCATAGTAAATATGAATGATAATAATAAATCATCTTTGTTATTATAATATAATGTGATGTGTGAGCTACTGTATCTAAGTCAGTATTACCCTTGTGGATCAATAAAGTTGATCTAAGTCTAATATTTGATGAAACATCAATAACATTTTTCTTATACAGTAGGAAATGTGTCTACCTTGTTGACATGCTTGGGCTGCTAGCTGTAAGCCATCTTCAGAACTGTCACTGGTGTTGGTGGTAACGTGTCATATATGAGCTGTTGTTAGTTCCTGTGGGTGTGGTCAGGCTTATAAACCTGGCAGACCGCTCAGACTGACCACGCCCCCTGTGGTCTGGTAGTATCAAGAGGAAGGTGTCTTCTAGGGAGGGGGCCTCTTACTGTACTGTGTTTTTAAAAATAACCCAAGAAGTAAAAGCACAAAAGAAGACAAACTAAAGGTTTTTGGTTGATGAAATTTCAGTGGAGAGAGCAAATTGTATTAGACTGGATCCCATAGAAGGGTTTTCCATGTGTTCTTTTGACTATCTTTGTGTTGTAGCCTCACCTTATGCACACTAAAGTATTTTGGTGAAGAGTGATTACATGTCACTTATTATTATTATTATTATTATTATTATTATTATTATTATTATTATTATTATTATTATTATTATTATTATTATTATTATTATTATTATTATTATTATTATTACTAGCCGTTACCGTTACCGTGGCGGCACGGTAGCTGAGTGGCTAGCGCTTCACAGCAAGAAGGTTCCGGGTTCGATCCCCGGGTCGCCCAGGCCTTTCTGTGTGTGTTCTGTGTGGAGTTTGCATGCATGGTCTGGGTTTGATCCCCTGGTCGGCCGAGCCTTTCTGTGTGGAGTTTGCATGTTCTCCCCGTGTCTGGATGGGTTTCCTCCGAGCACTCCGGTTTCCCCCACCAACCCAAAACATGCACCATAGGTAAATCCTCCAGCTTAGGTCCTGACCAAACCGAAGCAAGAAGATCATGGAGATGGTCCCCGGGCGCCCTAATGTGTGTGCTGCCCACTGCTCCTAATATATGTATATATATATATATATAGGATGGGTTAAAATGCAGAGAAGAATTTCTCCAGTGTGAGATCAATAAAGTCACTTCTTACTATAGAGTCCTTTTAATCCTATAGCTTGCCTTATCCTCACAGGGCTGATAGAGCGTGTCACACAGGATAGGATATGTAGGCCACACTCATTTCTTCAAACATTACTCACTGTGGTTGGTGCTTGTATCCACAGAAACGTCACTGTATCTGAGGTCTACAGGCTGCAACTCCACTTAGGCTAATAACACCTCTCCTCAGCATGATCACGAGGGCCAGATCCACTTGCAAAAGAAGAGTTAATTGAGAAGAAAATTAAAGAGGACGAGTTAATTACGAATTATTAAAAAAAACAAGATTTTTTGCTTTCTGTTAACATAAGAATAAGTACCTTGTGTGTATTTTTTATGTATAATGTGTACATGTGTCTACTCCTTCTCAAACACTTTATGACTTTATACTTTACAGCATTGTTTTTGTTCCTTTGAGACAAATAAATCTAAATTAAATTACAATCCACCAGAAAAAGTAATATATCTAATGCCATACTGAACGTATTATTATTATTATTTTATATTATATTATTTACTTTTTTTGTTAGTACTTTTTATTCTCCCCCTAGGGAAGTTGTCCTCTGCATTTCATCCACCCTTTCAGGAGCAGTGGGCAGCACATGGGGTGCCCAGGGACCCATCTCGACAATCTTGTTGCTAGACTTTGTCAGGACTACCTCAGATGGAGGATTTTACCTGAAAACGTAAGTCCAGCACCAGATCATCTGCCAGGGGGGATTGTGAGGTACAATACAGAAAAACAACCTTTGCTCAGAATACTCTTTCAATTACAGGATGCAAAAACTGGAACACAATACCTATATCAATCAGAATTAGTCCAACTCTTGCTTCTTTTAAAACACATCTTAAAATATGGCTGTAAAGGAATCAAAACTGTAATCATATAATACAATAGCCATGACATACAAGAAGCACACACACACACACACACTTACATACATACACTACAAAAATCCACATTGTAAATAGAATAGGCACCTTATTACGCACACTGAGAAGCACCTTTTAATTCGCACTTTAGGCTAAGCCCATCAATTGTATTTTTACTGTAATTTATTGAATTATATGCTACTAATGTATAGATACTAAATTGTTTTTATGTTTGTGATCATAACACATGTACTAAATTGTTTAATGTCTGCAACTGCAACATATTTTCTATTGTATGCTATATCTTTATGTCTGGGACTGCGGATGGAAATTAGCACTGTGCTAAAGAGAAGAAGAAGCAACTTTATTGATCTCACACTGGAGAAATTCTTCTCTGCATTTAACCCATCCTGTTATTAGGAGCAGTGGGCAGCACATTACTGCGCCCGGGGACCATCTCCATGATCTTCTTGCTTCAGTTTGGTCAGGACCTCAGCTGGAGGATTTTACCTGGAGCATGTTTTGGGTTCATGGGGAAAACCAGAGTGCCCGGAGGAAACCCACCCAGACACGGGGAGAACATGCAAACTCCACACAGAAAGACCCTCGTGACCCAGAACCTTCTTGCTGTGAAGCGTGAGTGCTAGCCACTCAGCCACCGTGCCTCTCTATTAATACTATTTAATACCAGAGTGAGGCAGTGGATATCTGGTAAATAAACAAACATAAATCTGTACTTTTAAAACAGATGTGGACCAGGCTCATGTTTTTACATCAAAGGATTGTGAGTGTTTCCTCAGTGACATATAGGCCCATGTGAAAGTAACATATAAATAACTCAATGAGAAGCTTAGAGAAGTGTTCTATATGCTATAGGTTAATCCCTGCTGAACTTAATGTATATGCGCTTAAACATCTCTAGTGCTAACATACAGTTACTTAATCTGATGCTGTTGGAATATCTGTACTGGGGCAACACAAATTTTGCTCAAATATATGGAGGAAATATCACACCTAATTGACTCTTATGAGCATTAAGACATGTTATAATATTGTAATCTCATCATAAACATACCTGGAGTTGTGTTTTGTTTCATTCACCCATGTTTGAGTAAATCTGCATTATTAGTCTACATCTCCAAACCTCAAAATGCTCTGTTTGCCCTTGTGATGTCATGGAGCAGTTGTTTTCAAGTTAACAGCTCCTTTTACCTTTAGTCCGGTAGAGATTTGTAATTCCAGGTCTGAAATCATCCGAATGATTCTAGTGAAGGTGAGTTTAAAAACACAGTGGACCACTTCCTGTACTACCGCATGACATCACAAGGTGGAACAGAACATTTTCTGTTTGAGAAAAGAACTCAGCCTAAATATGCAGGACTTGTGTGTTAAATGTGTGAATCAAACAAAACACAACTCCAGGTCTGTTTGTAATGAGGAAATAACATTATAACATAGATCAGAAAATAGCTCAATATGGGCCCTTTAAATTTGACTGGCCTGTACTAGAATGTTGTGATGTTATCTGAGACCTAGTAATATTTTGTGCTGGGTGCCCTCCTGTGCCCTCTGTCAGACCGCTGTTGGTGCGTACAGGAAGTGATGTGAGCGTGATGGCTGTTAATGATCAGCGTGACTATTTTGAGGATGTGCTGTGAAACTGGAGAGGTCCACCAGCTGCCAGGAGTCACCCAGGCCACGCCACAGGAAGACCTCTGCCACTACTGCTGCCCATTCACCCAGTGAGCGGCTAATAAGAGGTGGGGGATCTGAGGGACCTTTAAAGGGCCCATATCACCCTATTTTCTGATTTGTGTAATAAAGTTGTTTCCTCTTCACAAACATATCTGGAGGTTTGTTTAAAGGTCCCATGGCATGAAATTTTAACTTTCTGAGGTTTTTGAACGTTAATGTGAGCTCCCCTACCCTGTTTAGGCCCCCCCCCCATGGTTAAAAGTTGCGAAATGTCTAAACTGAGCATTTACGATCCTTTTCTGCGTTACAAAAAATCAGAGCTCAAACGGGCGATTTTGAACAAGGCACCTTATTGACGTCAGATCGAAAAAAGAAATGCAAATGCAGTTCCACCCCCGTCTGTCTGTACTCAGCGTCTCTGTAAATCACGCCCAGAGAGTTTGGACTACGAATGCGCTAGGCAATGCGAAATGCGTTTTTTTATTTGCCTGGAGGCACGTCCGAGTGTTTCTAGGCTCGGAAGTCCTTTATCTGAGCCTCTGGACCTTTGAACAGCAGTGGTTTAATTTTATTTTCTGTGGAAATGTGTTTTTTTTTCATTGAAAAGGCTCTCCTTTCCTCCTCCGCTCTTAAAACGCGGAAATGGATCAGCTGAGCGCTCAGAGCTGAGAGCGGAGACTTTGGCCACGCCCCCACCCTCTACTATTGGCCAGCTCTTTTCTCTTCATTTGCATTCAAGCAACAACGCCCATTATGGAGTGTTCAGAGAGAGAAAAATTACTCTTTCTCATCTTATCTCTGTTTCTCATGCACTGAGTGTTGATTTTGAAGAAGGATTCATTTACAGTATTAGGGAACCATTAAGGAGCCATATAAAAGCATCAAGAAGTACCATGTCATGGGATCTTTAACACACAAACCCTGCATCTTAGGATGTGTTCTCTGCTCGGGAATAATACAGGAAATGCTCCACTGTGTTTTTTAACTCCATACACCTTCACTAGAATCATTTCAATAATTTCAACTCTAGAATTGCCAATCTACTGAACTAAAGGTAAAAGTTAGTTGTTGACTTGAATTACCTCTTCATGACATCACAAGGTGAAACAGAGGATTTTGAGCTTTGGAGATGTAGACAGACTAATAATGCAGGGGTACTCAAACGTGCGAATGGAAAAAAAAAATACTACTACTAGTTTTCTGATGAGGTATCAACATTCTAACATGGCTTAAAGCTCACAATAGTCAGTTGTGTGTAATATAGCACCTTTGATGTATTTTGTCATGAGAAATGCTCTCTACATTAGGCATTATATGTTAAAGCTGCTACATAAGAAAAACATTTAGACTGTAAAGTAAACATAAGTGAGTAGAGTAGCGCCATTTGTTCAAGTAAGTGTAAGGTTCAAAATAATATTACTCAAGGAAAAGACAAACTAGTAAAGCAGTAAACAAGTATACACTTTAAAGTTAAGTAAATGGAGATGGAGATGTAATTGCTTTGTCTGAAATGTTTGGCAATGTATTGCATTAAACCTTTCTATTTTCATGGAGACCATACCAGACCAAGTTACAGATCAGATCTGTGGAGAGGCGACCCCGCTCACTGTCAGAATCCTTGTTTTTCTAGGTATTTTTTAGCTATAATTAAATAAATGTGTATACAATTGAATGAATAATTGAATGAATGTTCCATAGTATGATATAAATGTATATATCATACTATGGAACATTCCAGACAAAGCAAAAACATTACCATGGAGAAAAGCTTTTTGAAGGACCCTTCACCAGGTCTCTCTTGAAAATGAGATTTTGAATCTCAATGGGACTTCCTGGTTAAATAAAGGTAATAATAATAATAATAAAAAAAAGTTACACAATACACCTTTAAGTATAGTACTTTATTACTTGTACTTTGTTACATTCGATCACTGTTCATGTTCAGTTTATATTTGTGTTAGTTCAATCGATAGAGAGGGCAGAGGCATCCGTGGCCCTAGAACTGGACTCACATGTAGAGAATGTCACGTCAAATCCTTGTGAGGGGCCAAAGGGGGCAGTGTTTTCCCAGGACCATCTGAGCCTGCACACAGAGGCCGAGGTCACAGACAGGAGCAACATGTGCACTATGTATACAGTCATATAGATGCTCTGGAAAAAATATTACCACAGCAACCTACCACCAAACACTTGAGGATAGTGCTTAATCAAGTGAGAATGGATACAGAGATGTGTGGTTTGTTATTGTAAGTCTGTGCTAGCACTAATAACTGGAAAATGTCCATGGTGAATGTAAAAAGATTTGAGAGACGTAACGTTGAAGAATTCTTGTAGTTTTGAAATGCTCTGGTATTCTCAGTGTAACTGTCAGAATTTACTGACCTGGTTTGTGGTTAATATCTATGTGATTAATGGACCTATCCCAAAGTTAAAAGTTCAGTGTTTTCTGTTAGCATAAATAAACAAAGTGAAATGTTATTTTTCACAATAGCTTCAAAAAGTGGTGCCATTGCCCAAAGTGGTGATGATTGTAATTTGAAAGGGCTTTAAGATAATAATTAATATGTCAAATTTGTAAAGCCAATAATCTTAGTAATCAGGTTCAACAATTTGTGTTATTTGTTTAGATGTTTGTTCCAAAAACAGTAACTCAGAATAGAATAGATAGAATAGAATAGAATATAATTCTATCAATAGAGTTCTATCAATCTGAAATTATAACTAGAGCGTGAATGCAACTTAATTATGCATTTGCCAAACATTTTCAGACGATCATGGTCGCTTTAAAATTTCATGCATTATTCAGTCTCAGTACTTTGGTGAGCAACTTCTACAGCCACAGCTGCCTAGGGCAGACTGATGGAAGTATGGCCGCCAGTCTCATTCATATAAGCAGGTAGGTGAAGTGTTTGGACCGAGGGGGTCTCGCCCAGGGAGTAATTCAATGTAGAACCGCCCCTGGCCACTATGAAAGAAAACATCAATTTATATCCACAATAGAGCCATTTCATCCAGAGCGTTCTCTGTGCCATGTGCACCGAGAATTTTCACTGTCTTTCATTTAATTCCATCAGGCTCTATGATCCATTTTCTGTGTCATCAACACAGAAAAGTCCAAAATAAATGTGTTTGTCATTCGTTTTTATTCCATTTAATCAAAACTAGTGTAATTCAGACATATTTTGGCCCTTGTTAACATTCAGGTTGCTAGGTAACAAATTACCTCCACATAATGCCATATCTACTGTCTCCAATTCCTTTCTGTAACTCTATTGACTGCACCATTGTCTATCCATGGGCCTGTCGCAGAACATCTCTTAATAATGGTGTTTTCTAGCTCAGAGCGCCTGTCACAGTCCCTGTCAAAAGTGTAGGCCTTGTTAGCGCAGGGAGCAAGAGGGAGGAAAGGGCTGACCCTGTCACCAGCACAGGTACAAAACAATGTGCTGTAGCTTTATTTAGGAGAAGGCCAAGCTTCAGGGTTTATACAGGTAAAAGGTGTACAGAGATAACGATGCAGTAGACAAGGAGATGAGAGGCAAGGTTCAGTCTATCACCGGGCTGTGTGTTAAAAATTAATAATTCTGTTCCAAGTCATGTAATTAGAACGCTGTTTTAACACTCAATATCTATAACACCATTGTAAAATATAAAAGCTAATAATCTTTGTTGTCTATATAATGAAAAGAAATAATAATAATTTTATTTGCCTGGAAGGTTCCACAGTATAACATTAAACATATCAGCATTTATTTATTTTATTTTCATTTATTTAATTACAGGTGTTTTTATTGCTCAAAATACCGTAGTGGGGTATTTTAGTGTTGTCACGGTGGCTTTCTGTGCGGAGTTTGCATCGTGAATGGGTTTACTCTGGGGATTCCAGTTTCCCAAAACAAAACAAAAACCCAAAAAATGCACATGTAAAATCCTCCAGCTGAGGTAGTCCTGACCATGACTAGCAACAAGATCACAGAGATGGGTCCCCAGTGTGGTTGAAGGATGGGTCAAATGCAGAGGACAAATCAGAACAATAAAGTGTGCCTTACATTACCACTCACTCTACAGATCTAACCTGTAACTTAATTCATACTTCATTAATTAATTAAATTAATTCATTAATTGACATGGACACTTTTGATGCCATACTGCAGTCAGAATCATAACAATTCCATACAGACAAGTCAGGTCACACGAGTAGGTCCACAAATTTGCCATATTGATCTTATAAAATTAAGACTTTTTGATAAACATGGTGCCACATAATAATTCATATGGGCTGAGTAATTACAGAGATAGTAACTATAAACAAGAACAAAACAACTACAATAAGAATTCTGAGCTACCTCGACCCTAAAGGGATCATAAAGTTGGACATCATAACAGTTTCTTACACTTGTCTCACCAGTTGAAATAATAAGATAAAAGATCAGAGCTCCTTACACCTTCGGTTGCTGCTGTAGAGCCCTCTCAGTATCCGTCTAATTACGACTCATGTCTGGTCACAGAGGAGACCCGGAAATGTAGTTTATAATGATTTACTGCACACACCAGTGAGCATACGGCTAATACAGGAAGTAACTGTCAACGTGTGAGCTAATGAGGTAAGACACATACATGCAGAGAAGAGAGGGAGAGAGAGGGAGAGAGAGGGAGGTTAAGGCAGGGCATTGCTTTTTAAACTGTGGGGTGGATACAACAAGTTTACAGCCTGAATTGGACATGACTTTGACCTGGTTTAGTCATGGTTTTTTCCTGGATGTCCATGGATTTCAGATTGGATTAGGATCATTGCCATAGTAATTAAAGATCCCATGACATGGTACTTCTTGATGCTTTTATATGGCTCCTTAATGGTTCCCTAATACTGTAAATGAATCCTTCTTCAAAATCAACACTCAGTGCATGAGAAACAGAGATAAGATGAGAAAGAGTAATTTTTCTCACTCTGAACACTCCATAATGGACGTTGTTGCTTGAATGCAAATGAGGAGAAAAGAGCTGGCCAATAGTAGAGGGTGGGGGCGTGGTCAAACGCTCTGCTCTCGCTCTGAGCGCTCAGCTGATCCATTTCCTTGTTTTTGCACGGGGGGAGAGATTTGAAGCGTTCCATTGAAAAATAAACACATTTCTACATAAAATAAAATTAAACCACTGCTGTTCAAAGGTCCAGAGGCTCAGATAAAGGACTTCCGAGCCTAGAAACACTGGGACGTGCCTCCAGGCAAATAAAAAAACGCATTTCGCATTGCCTAGCGCATTCGCAGTCCAAACTCTCTGGGCGTGATTTACAGAGACGCTGAGTTCAGACAGACGGGGGTGGAACTGCATTTGCATTTCTTTTTTCGATCTGACGTCAATAAGGTGCCTTGTTCAAACTCGCCCATTTGAGCTCCGATTTTTTGTAACGCAGAAAAGGATCGCAAATGCTCAGTTTAGACATTTCACAACTTTTAACCATGGGGGCCTAAACAGGGTAGGGGAGCTCACATTAACGTTCAAAAACCTCAGAAAGTGAAAATTTCATGCCATGGGACCTTTAACTAAATAATATCTTTTGAATGGGAAAAATGGAATGTCCTGGTATGGCATTAAATGTATCCAAGTTGCAGTTACTCAATAACATGGGTTATTATTCACCTAAAAACTTACATTCTTACTGTGAGTGGGCTTGCCCTTCCACAGATCTGATATGTAATTTGGCCCCGTGGAGTCACCTGTGTAGTAATGCCATACTTTGGGACATTCCAGGCAATATCCCCATGGAAAGAAGCAGGTGACAGACCCTCCATTAGAAAAAATTACACAGTGCACCTTTATAACAGAAAGCTGAAACCTATACCAAGCACCTGGTTTGGTGTTGGTTCCACCATATGGCATTAAACCTGTCTACCTGACACGTATTTAATTACAGGTGGTTTGAAAACATGTATTGCTAACTTTGAGCGGGGGTCACCTTTCCGCAGACCTGACCTGTATTTGGCTTGCTTGTGTCCAAAATTGATGAGTTTAAATGGCCCATTTACACTGTTTTCTGATCTATGTGACACACAAACCCTGCATATTTAGGTTCTTCTCTCAAAAGGAAAACACTCGGTTCCACGTTGTGATGTCATGTGGTAATACAAGACGTCTCCGCTGTGTTTTAACTCCATACATCTTCTCAAGAACAAACAAGCAGAAGCATCAAACATAAACACTGAATTACATCATTTTAGTGCCAAGAAAGAGAGGACACTTATTCAAAAGTATAATATCTATTAAAAACAGGAGCTGAGAGAAATGATCTGGCAACACAATTAGTCCCATTTGATGAAGGCAGAACACTCCGAGCACATAACCAGATTAGGAGTGTGGAGGGAACATTCATGATTATTTTCAATACTCTGGGGAGCTGCTGTCCGCTATTCACAAATCCACCACTAATAATAAATCTGCTGGCATTCAACACACAAGCAATCACGTCGGAACAACACAGAGCTCCTAATTTAACACAGAAAATAACCTGGTGCAAATTAAAATGATAAACGATCTAGAAATCACAAGGGCTGATCCAAATGCAAAGATAATATTCATGTGTTTCAATTTCTTGTTATTGGCGCCATTTTAAGAACTTTTGATCCTTCCAAACATTTTGTTTTTTCATAATGAGAGCCACGGGTGCCATAAAATATTGTGCTTTATTGAGTCTGAATCTGATATATGTCAACTTAAAGGTGCATTGTGTAACTTTTCTGGTGGACGGTCAAATGCTTTTCTCCATGGAGATTGCTTTGTTTGGAATGTTTCATAGTATGACAATAAAACCTTTCTACCTTTGGAGACCAAACCAGACCAAGTTTTTCCAGTTTTTTTTTTTAAAAGACCACCTGTAATTTAATAAATGTATGGTAGGTGTTTAATGTCATACTATGGAACATTCCAAACAGAGCATGCCATATTCATAGAAACAAGAAGGTGCTGGACCCTCCACCAGAAAAGTTATACAATGCATCTTTAAATTACATAAGTATCATGAAATAAACATGTTATAGATTTTTATATGAGGGTTGCCTGTTCATTTGTATGTGATGTTACAAATTATACTACCCCACTACACGGGTTAGCCAAACACTGAAGTTATAGCAACAGGAAAATACAAAATAGATGTGTCATGTCTGTAACTGTTGTCATGAGAACTGTATAGAGTTGTTAAGTGTGATGTCACTTGCGGGTCCAAGGCAGGCAGCACTGAGGGGGAAAAAAGTCATGACAGAGTGTTGTTACCTCATCAGAAACATAACTGGAGTTGTGTTTCGCTCATACATGTTTGAATAAGCTCCACAGCTCAGCCGCCGTGTGTTGGAGTTCACCCCTGCGCCTTCGGGTTGGGGACAGGTCTCTCACTGTTGTGGCCGAACAGTACTGGGCCTTCTTAGAGCCTTTGAGAGGGGCACTGGAGAGAGCACCGCCCAGGGACTTCATTGTGCTCCTGGGGGACTTCAACGCCCACGTGGGCAATGACAGGGACACCTGGAGAGGGGTGATTGGGGAGAGGAGCCAGCTGAGGTGGCTCGGGCATCTGTTCCAGATGCCTCCTGGACGCCTCCCTCGAGAGGTGTTCCGGGCATGTCCCACCGGGAGGAGGCCCCGGGGAAGACCCAGGACATGCTGGAGGGACTATGTCTCTTGGCTAGTCTGGGAACACCTTGGGAGTAGCTGGAGGAAGTGTCTGGGGTGAAGAAAGTCTGGGAGTCCCTGCTTAGACTGTTGCCCCCTCGACCCTGCCCTGGATAAGCGGAAGAAAATGGATGGATGGATGGATGGATGTTTGAATAATCTTGTATTATTAGTCTGTCTATATTTTCAAAGCTCAAAATCCATGTTGTGATGTCATGTAGCTGTAGTTTTCCACTTAACACCCTTTAACTTTAGTTCAGTAGACAATGGTAAATCCAGAGCTGAAACTATCCAAATTATTATAGTGAAGGTGTGTGGAGTTGAAAAACACAGTGGAGCACTTCCTGTATTACCACATGACATCACAAGGTGGAACAGAATGTTTTCTGTTTAAGAGAAGAACTCAGTCTAAATATTTATTTTGTGTGATAAACAACATGTTTGTGATGAGGAAACAACATAATAACATAGATCAGACAATAGTGTAATATGGGCCCTTAATTCATTTGTTAATTTGTTAGTTAATTTGACTGACTGAGGTTCAGGAGCAGGACCACACCTCAACCTCCCCCTGCTTCTCTCCTGCCAACCACAGCTCAGCTCAACTACACCTTCAGTCCCTATTTATACAGGCCTACCCCGACAACACCGTCTGTCTCCACTCTCTCGACCCCCTTCCACCCCGTGTCTCTCGTTCATCCTCAGCCCGAAGACCTCATCTACAAATGGGGGGGTCCTTCCTGAATCGACGAGGCTGACCACCTGAGACAGAGTCCAGAGTCTAGCCATCACATCTATCCATCGTCAATAAATATATCTATCATATTCCATTGTTGTGGCTTGGTCCTAGCTAGTGAATCTATTATGAGCAGGTTTGAAATAAATATTCAAACTATTAACTGACTAGTTTTCATGACCTCAAGATACATTTTGGCACGGTGACTACACTCGCTACTACTTTTCTCCATGGAGATGATATTGCTCTGTCTGAAATGTTTCACAGACCAAACCAGACCAACCCAGAGGCACAGCCAGTCTGCCTCTGCCTGCCTTTGTAGGTATTTTTGAGCAATAAAGCCACCTGCAATGGAATAAATGCAAGGTAGATTTGTTTAATGTCATACTGTGGAGCATTTGAAGGAGAGCAATGATATTCATAGAAACAAGATGGTGATGGACCTTGAAAAGTTGCACCTTTATGATCTGGAGATGAATCCCACAGCTCATGACAGGTTAAAGACAAATAACGTGTGCCTTAACCTTTAATAAAAGTTCAGGAGAGGTCAGTGACAGATGATTATACAACATTGTGATAATCTGTTGAGGTCAGTCTGAAGCCAGGGAACAGCTAAACAGCCTCATGTGCTAATATTACTGTAATGTTTAGCCTCATAAAGTCCCTACTCACTTCTCTTTATCAACACATGCATCCAAATACATGATAAGATACTACGATACTAGCGGGCAAAGTGAACAGCAAACAGCAACTGACCGATACCAGACAAAGGGTCATATACTGTAAATACTTCCAGGTTACACAATTGTTCATAGCAACTCCAAAAGATCTCTCCTTTTAGATAAGCAAATGACACAAATTACAATTTGTTAACTTGTCCCTTATGTGTAAACTGTCCCTTCTTTTTGGATGGAATTGTATGTATTGATGACAGAAATCAAGGGAACAGCTACTACAGCTACACTGCCTGACAAAAGTATTAGGACAATTTTGTATTTCTGAACTTTCATAAATAATGATAACAAGACGTATTGGTAATAACAACAAATCAATGTATTGATATATTAAAGCAAATTTCATCATGTGTAAAGGCATATTATTGCAAAAATGTAACAATATCAAGTTAAATAGCTTTTTTTTTTATCAAAATAACCACCTTTGGCCTTAATCACAGCTTTACAAATTCTGTCTGTCCTTTCAATCATGCATATGGGCTGATTCAAGAACTCTATGATATGAGTTGATTTTTAAAATATTATTAATTGAGTGTTAACACTATTATTTTCATAATGAAAGGATGCTATGAAAATATGAGTAACATTCGTCCACAAATTGATTTGCTCCCAGTGATCTGAAAATATGAGAACGTGTGATAATATAATTGAATAAATGCGATGAACTAGTATTAAGTACACCACATTTAAATAATGCTTGATACATTGAAAAGTGCAGCGTCGGCAGTGATGCGGTCGCTGTACCGGACCGTTGTGGTGAAGAGGGAGCTGAGCCGAAAGGCGAAGCTCTCAATTTACCGGTCAATCTACGTTCCTACTCTCACCTATGGTCATGAGCTCTGGGTAAAGACCGAAAGGACGAGATCGCGGATACAAGCGGCCGAAATGAGTTTCCTCCGTAGAGTGGCTGGGCGCACCCTTAGAGATAGGGTGAGGAGCTCAGTCACACGGGAGGAGCTCAGAGTAGAGCCGCTGCTTCTCCATGTCGAGAGGAGCCAGCTGAGGTGGCTCGGGCATCTGTTCCGGATGCCTCCTGGACGCCTCCCTTGGGAGGTGTTCCAGGCATGTCCCACCGGGAGGAGGCCCCGGGGAAGACCCAGGACGCGCTGGCGGGACTATGTGTCCCGGCTGGCCTGGGAACGCCTTGGGGTCCCCCCGGAGGAGCTGGAGGAAGTGTCCGGGGTGAAGGAGGTCTGGGCGTCCCTGCTTAGACTGTTGCCCCCGCGACCCGGCCCCGGATAAGCGGAAGAAAATGGATGGATGGATGGACATTGAAAAGTTGGCTCAGTACACCAACATCACAAATTATGCCATCGTCCTAATACTTTTGACAGGCAGTGTACTTCCTGTACTTCTTTCTAATTTTCATTAAAAACAAAAAACAAAAAACACAGCAAACTACAATAAATATTTACCACCAAACCAAGAAAAATGTGAAAACCTGATATCTGCCCCATATAATGTGCCCATACCATAGACCTGCAGAATCCGGTCTCTGTCTGGTCAGTGCTGAGCTCCACACTTCCACTTCCTGTTCCAGTTGTCATGGTAACAGTAAAAAGAACACTCATTGTTGACGCATCGGGCACAAAATTATTTTTATCTGCACTTCCCCGTGTCTCTATCTCTGTCTCTCTATCCTTTTTCTCTATCCTTATTTTCTTTCTCTCATTTCTGCCCATTTCAGACTTTCTTCTACCCTGTCTGTCTTTCGTTCCCTCCTCTTTTTTCTCTCTCTCTACCCCTTCCTCTCCCTCTTTTATTTGTCTCTCCCTAATACCCCCCTTTCTCTCTCCATTCTTTACTTCTTTCCTCACCACTCTTATCATTTCTTTCTCACCCTTTCCCCTATCCTCTCTCCTTACTCTCCCATTTACTGTGTTCTGTCTTCATCCTATGTCTCTCTCTCTCTCTATCAATTACCCTCCCTCTCTCTTTCTCTCCTTGTGCTCCCCTCTCTCTTTCTCTCTACTTCCTCTCTCTTCCCCTCCCTCTGCCCTATCTCTCTCTTTCACTCTCCTTCTCGCTCTCTCCACTCCCTCTCTCTACTGCCCCCCCTTCCTCCCTCTCTCTGTCTCTCTTTCTGTCACCCTCCTTCTCTTTCTTTCTCTCTACCCCCACTCCCTCTCTCTTTCTCTCTCTCCCTCTCTCTTTCTCTCTCTCTCTGTAAAGGCTGGTGTGAGCTGCACAAAAAGGTGTTCTCAAAAACTGCTGTGAATTCTACAAAAAGAAACACAGAAACACAGAGACAGTGGCAGTTTTATGAATATGCTGTATCTTCTACACAACAGACCTTTATGATAATGTGCATGTAGATAATCGATGCCGATGATCTGTCAAACACTTACTACTCCAGAGTGTCGTTTAAAGGAGAAACGTTTTTTACAATCTGAGCCTTATTTCGGTAATAAAACAAGTTGTTTTACTCACCCATAGCACTTTGGTGTCATATGGAGCACTTCCGGAGATGTTTTAGATTTGCGATTTCCGTAATGTGAGTTCTCGGGGCACATGTTTGCGGTCTCCAAATAACACAAACTTTAGCACTTTTCAAATCATAGAAGCTCAATGTCTTAGTCTACACTTTCGTTTGAGTCAAAAGTGGACTGTAATCCGAGATTTATCCATAGTTTCGAGTAGATGAGGAGGCCAGTGCGCATGTGCGGAGTCACAGCTTATTTCACTCTCAGCTTTCAGGACCCAAACATGAAACGCAAAGCTGTAAATTATGGATAAATCTTGGATTACAGGCCACTTTTGACTCAAACAAAAGTGTAAACTAAGACATTGAGCTTCTATGATTAGAAAAGTGTTAAAGTTTGTGTTATTTGGGGCATATATTATATGCCCCGAGAACTCGCGTTACGGATATCGCTAATCTAAAACATCTCCGGAAGTGCTCCATATGACACCAAAGTGGTATGGGTGAGTAAAACTACTTGTTTTATTACCGAAATAAGGCTCAGATTGTAAAAAAAACCAAAAACGTTAATTCTCCTTTAAGTTACATTATCAAGGCTCCACCCCCTGCTTGTCTCTATGGAGATGCTTCTGCTTTGCCAAAAATATTCCATTATGGCATTAAACTTAAACAGGTGACACCATCAGGCCAAGTTTTTATTTTCAGTCCAACATAAAAAGTTAAAAACAAAGAGAATTTATAAATTAACCCATTCTAAAACAAATCGTCTACTCAATTTGTACATTTTAGGTTTGAATAGAATGTAGAAAAGGTCAGTAAAGACATACTTTCACCTGTACAATTTTGGTTTCATGGTCCAGCACATTCATAGAGTGTGACATCGCTCATAGCATTCAGCTCCAGTCAAATGAAACTCATGGAGACGAGCAGTTATAGGAGGTAATTTGGAGCGGAGTTCAATATTAGGAATAGGGGTTTATTTATGGACAAAATAGTGAAATAAAAACACCAGGATCATGTAGAGAAAGTTAATACAAACATTTCAAGACCAAAATGATAAGGCTCACTGCAGCAGTTTGACAGCAGGTGACAGTTTTTCAATCTAAAGTCAGTTAGAGTTGGAGTTTGTGGCTAGCAGGTGAGCTATATCCATTTACTTTACTTTATAGAAATCTCAATGTGTGTTGGTATGATGATCAAATCGCAAAGACTGCAATTGTGTCGTCTGCAAAGAACAAAACATCACGTCTTTTTAGGATGGTCTTTTAGGAGTCCTTGCAAGTTTTGAAATTCACGTATGTTTTGTATCAGTTCATATTCAACTCTTCTCTCAATTGTTAGTGTAAGTTGCTTACTATGTGCACTGAAGTCTACTTTTTAAAAATAAAACAGTTGCTAATCACAATGGCCATACTGCTCAGGAACATTGAGAAAATAGCAGCCTTATTGCAGACAGTTCTAGTGCTCATGGGAGTTGGATAGTTCCTCCTCCCCTGGCTCTGCTCTGGTCATGTTTGACTTTGACCCTTCGTCTGTGGAAAAATAACAGTCTGGGCCTTATCTGTGACCTCAGCTGTTCAGGACACTCACTCAATCACTCTAACACACTCCACAAAGAAAATATAATGAAGGCATGTGTGAAGATGAATTCAGGTTTAATCATGCTTAAGTACAGAAAGTGTAACTAATGTATTGGCTATGTCAGTACAAAATCATTTGGGGTAAAAAGTAAATTAATACAAATATTCAGGTTACTGTTATTGATTTTTTAGGTGTTTGTGTTTTTTCCAAGTAGTTTTATACCTGTACTTGTACTTGTAATTCAGCATATTTCTAGCATGTAATTGTTAGTTACACCTAAATAGTGGTGGACAGTGGCGGTTCTACATTGAATTACTCCCTGGGCGAGACCCCCTCTGAGTTGTTTTCATTTGTATTACGAATATGTTAAAAATATATCCCTCAGCCTTTTCAGTAGGACTCAGCCAATAATTAAAAAAAAAAAAATGCATGGAGTAGAAAGTACAGACACCTGCTCTGAAATGTAGTGAAGTAAAAGTAAAAAGTACCAGTTTAAAATCTACATAAGTATATTTAAGTACAGTGCATTTTACTTTTACTTTGTTACATTCCTCCACTGAATATAAAATTATAGAAGTTCTTAATGCCCGTCTGTCTCACCTCTACAAAGACACACCTGTTCTGACTGGCCAGAGAATATGTGGACTTTGGATTAAAACTATAATTTAAAGATCCCATGACATGGTACTTCTTGATGCTTTTATATGGCTCCTTAATGGTTCCCTAATACTGTAAATGAATCCTTCTTCAAAATCAACACTCAGTGCATGAGAAACTGAGATAAGATGAGAAAGAGTCATAAATATCTCTCTCAAACACTTTATTCTGGGCGTTGTTGCTTGAATGCAAATGAGGAGAAAAGAGCTGGCCTATAGTAGAGGGTGGGGGCGTGGCCAAACTCTCCGCTGTCGGCTCTGAGCTCTCAGCTGATCCATTTCTGTGCTTTTGCACGGGGGGAGAGATTTGAAGCGTTCCATTGAAAAATAAACACATTTCCACAGAAAATAAAATGAAACCACTGCTGTTCAAAGGTCCAGAGGCTCAGATAAAGGACTTCCGAGCCTAGAAACACTCGGACTTGCCTCCAGGCAAATAAAAAAACGCATTTCGCATTGCCTAGCGCATTCGCAGTCCAAACTCTCTGGTCGTGATTTATAGAGACGCTGAGTTCAGACAGACGGGGGTGGAACTGCATTTGCATTTCTCTTTTCGATCTGATGTCAATAAGGTGCCTTGTTCAAACTCGCCCGTTTGAGCTCCGATTTTTTGTAACGCAGAAAAGGATCGCAAATGCTCAGTTTAGACATTTCGCAACTTTTAACCATGGGGGGGGCTAAACAGGGTAGGGGAGCTCACATTAACGTTCAAAAACCTCAGAAAGTGAAAATTTCATGCCATGGGACCTTTAACCATGTAACTGTACTGTTACTTGCAGATTTTCAGTATATTTTTCCCATCACTGAAATATTATTCAAATAATATTCAAATACAAAAGTTATAAAAAGATATATCAGTGGTTATTTTGTCCTGTTCATTATGGAGTAGACCTGGTTTAATTCTGGTTTATCCTCACAGCTCCAGTGGTTAGTGCTGGTTTACCTTTTGTCTCAATTTCAATTCCCTTGTTTTGTTCCACTCAAAGTAACCTGGAAACCCATATTAAAAACATAGTCACCAAATGTTATGTACTATCATTACTGTATATGTTGGTAATTTCTTTTATTGACACACTTTAAATGTTGAAAAAATTCAGTTCTATGTGATATGGGGTTGTTGGGAAGCACCATGTAATCCCTGTGCTCATTTAACCTGGGCCGCTGTAATATCCTGGCTGTTAGTAGCGGCCACAGGGACAGCCTTGTCGTGACACAATAAAGGGGAAGTCATAAAAGAAACTGAGCAATAGGTTTTCATGAGTGAATTAGTGTTATTCAACATACAAAATTTGCTGTATGTGGTGGTAAACAGATGGTGATTGCGTCGTAAATATAAAGGAACCAGCAGAATAGTGTGTGTAAGTAAATAAAAATAAGATGTGAAATGTACAGTATTACTGTTTTGTATGAGGGGCCGTTCAAGACATTATTCATTCTGGTCCTCTCACATACATACATTCTCCTCTCACATACATATATTCTCACTCTCACATACATACATTCTCCTCTCACATACATACATTCTCCTCTCACATACATACATTCTCACTCTCACATACATACATTCTCCTCTCACATACATACATTCTCACTTGCACATACATATATTCTCACTCGCACATACATACATTCTCACTTGCACATACATATATTCTCACTCGCACATACATACATTCTCCTCTCACATACATACATTCTCACTCGCACATACATATATTCTCACTCGCACATACATATATTCTCACTCGCACATACATACATTCTCACTCGCACATACATATATTCTCACTCGCACATACATACATTCTCACTCGCACATACATATATTCTCCTCTCACATACATATATTCTCAGGGTGAGAATATATGTATGTGAGAGAGAGAGAATATATGTATGTGAGAGTGAGTATATATGTATGTGAAAGTGAGAATATATGTATGTGCGAGGAGAATATATGTATGTGCGAGGAGAATGTATGTATGTGCGAGGAGAATGTATGTGTGTGCGAGGAGAATGTATGTGTGTGCGAGGAGAATGTATGTGTGTGCGAGGAGAATGTATGTGTGTGCGAGGAGAATGTATGTGTGTGCGAGGAGAATGTATGTATGTGAGAGGTAAAGTATGGTTGAAACGGAAGCTAGTTTGGTGGAAACGGAAGCCAAGGCATTTATCAGGCTGTGATTGGCTGAAAAGATTCTGTTTCAAATGGGACCGGAGAATCGTAACTCGTATGGTATTATGGAGGACGCGAGGCGGGTGCACTAAAGCCGTGTCCCAGTTCGAGGGCTGCAGCCTCCGTTGGCTCCATTTTTGGCCGCACGACGGCATGACACGGCCTGTCCCATTTCATACAGCCCAAAAAACACGGAGCGAAAACACGGAGCGAAAAGCCCGTCCGGAGAGCGGAGAAAACATGTGAGTATACGCTTTTAACTTTAGGAAATCATTACTAACGCAACCGTAAATGTAAAATACGGCCACACACCACAAAACTGTCAAATAAGTTTGTTTTTTTTAACTACGTGAACCTCGGAGCTTTGAGGGAAAGGTTTAGCTAGTCATCTGCTAACTCGATGGAAAGTCAGTTCAAACTTTCTTATTTGGACAGATGTCCATCAAACACTTTTTATATTTTTACTGTCAGGGGAAAAGGACTACAGAGGCATTAATGAAGCTACGAGGAGGAAACTCGTTTTCACAGACAGGGGACTAAACACTTGGCCAGTGTAGCTCGTATGATAAAACCCACATTATTTCATGCAGTAAACTTAAAAGACACAGTTTGACTATATCAAAGTTTATTTTTTACTTGTAAATAACGTAATATAAGCCTCCATTGTATGCATTTAATTTTTTACAATCTGTGCATGTTTGTAAAGTGAAGAGTAAATACCACTGCCTGGACAGGTCAGTTTTAAGATGGACATTAGGCTCATTTAACAGGTGCAGACACTGGTGTAGATACTAGACACCTGTGTCTGTTATGTTCATCACATCTAATGTAACAATGAGAAAACTGTTTGAAATGTTTTGTATGAATTTTCTTTTCTCATCTGCAGCCTCCTATATGAGGACACAACACTGCTGGGGCCACAGAACTGTTGGCTGAGGAGATGCTCATGGGTCATGAAATGGGTCAAATGCAGAAGACAAGGTAAAGCTACTTAGCTGCCCTGGAGGTGTGCTGACCCAGACGTCATGCTCATATTGAAACCATTATTTAAATAGTAAAAATACACATTACTCATATTTGTGGGATTCCTCTATTAATTTAGCTGTTTTGATTATTTAAACTAGCTTTGGATCTTGATGTACATGTACTGTGAACCTAATTTTCCTGTAATAGTTTTCTTAATGTGTAATTATGTTTTTACATTGCAGGACAGAGCTTTGAACCAATCAGACATAAGACACATTCTGCTCTTCCTCCTCCAGAAGACAAGAGATGCAGCTTAGTGGCCCAAGTTTGGTTGGGCCATGGACATGGTTTCTTATACACTCAAAAGAACTTCTGGAAATCCTCTCATAATGTGAATAGTCAAACATTGAACCCATTACACACATACAATGCTTTAATAAATTAGTACAAACAGCTGTATGTCAGTGTACTCTCAAATATTTTCATTTTTGCTGAAGCAGGTGACAATCCAAAATGAACAAAATTATCTTTGCAAAATATAATCAGGTGGATTACCACTGCTTAATTGCAGTACAGTAGTACATTCTTATAGTGCATGTAATTAGTTACTATCAAAAGAGACGTCAAATAAATAACATTTCACCATGGATCAAATGTCAGTACAGACTGAAGAACTTAAACCTCTTATAGGGAAATTTTGTTTTCAGTTTTGTCTCACACACTTGTTAAGGTCATATAAGGCCACAGCGATTAAGATGTTTAGGTAATCCTCAGCTAAGATGAAAAGAAACTACCATTTTACTATATTACTTCTGCAGGAAATTAGAAGTTAAACATTATGGACACATCTCCGTTAGGACACATTATGCACAGCAACAGACCAAATGTGCAGGAGGCAGGCCTGATGCAAACATCATATTTGCTATGGGTATATGTGATGTTTTAGTCATTGTGTTTGTCGTCTTGTCTTGTTTGTTATTGTCTTGTTTATAAGATGATTTATGTTCACCGTGGGCCTAGGGAGTGCTGCAATTTCAAATCCTGTGTGTGCAACCTTTACATATGTTTTTTTTGACAATAAAGCTGACTTTGAACTCTGATGCAATCACAGACTCTAATGAAGTCTGGACGACCTCCTCCTCAGTGAGTCTGGACACAAAACAGTGGAGACATGATCCAATGTACTTGGGCCACTAAGCTGCATCTCTTGTCTTCTGGAGGAGGAAGAGCAGAATGTGTCTTATGTCTGATTGGTTCAAAGCTCTGTCCTGCAATGTAAAAACATAATTACACATTAAGAAAACTATTACAGGAAAATTAGGTTCACAGTACATGTACATCAAGATCCAAAGACAGTTTAAATAATCAAAACGGCTAAATTAATAGAGGAATCCCACAAATATGAGTAATGTGTATTTTTACTATTTAAATAATGGTTTCAATATGAGCATGACGTCTGGGTCAGCACACCTCCAGGGCAGTTAAGTAGCTTTACCTTGTCTTCTGCATTTGACCCATTTCATGACCCATGAGCATCTCCTCAGCCAACAGTTCTGTGGCCCCAGCAGTGTTGTGTCCTCATATAGGAGGCTGCAGAGGAGAAAAGAAAATTCATACAAAACATTTCAAACAGTTTTCTCATTGTTACATTAGATGTGATGAACATAACAGACACAGGTGTCTAGTATCTACACCAGTGTCTGCACCTGTTAAATGAGCCTAATGTCCATCTTAAAACTGACCTGTCCAGGCAGTGGTATTTACTCTTCACTTTACAAACATGCACAGATTGTAAAAAAAACAAGTAATGCATTCCCAGAATTAAATGCATACAATGGAGGCTTATATTACGTTATTTACAAGTAAAAATAAACTTTGATATAGTCAAACTGTGTCTTTTAAGTTTACTGCATGAAATAATGTGGGTTTTATCATACGAGCTACACTGGCCAAGTGTTTAGTCCCCTGTCCGTGAAAACGAGTTTCCTCCTCGTAGCTTCATTAATGCCTCTGTAGTCTTTTTCCCCTGACAGTAAAAATATAAAAAGTGTTTGATGGACATCTGTCCAAATAAGAAAGTTTGAACTGACTTTCCATCGAGTTAGCAGATGACTAGCTAAACCTTTCCCTCAAAGCTCCGAGGTTCACGCAGTTAAAAAAAACAAACTTATTTGACAGTTTTGTGGTGTGTGGCCGTATTTTACATTTACGGTTGCGTTAGTAATGATTTCCTAAAGTTAAAAGCGTATACTCACATGTTTTCTCCGCTCTCCGGACGGGCTTTTCGCTCCGTGTTTTCGCTCCGTGTTTTGGGCTGTATGAAATGGGACAGGCCGTGTCATGCCGTCGTGCGGCCAAAAATGGAGCCAACGGAGGCTGCAGCCCTCGAACTGGGACACGGCTTTAGTGCACCCGCCTCGCGTCCTCCATAATACCATATGAGTTACGATTCTCCGGTCCCATTTGAAACAGAATCTTTTCAGCCAATCACAGCCTGATAAATGCCTTGGCTTCCGTTTCCACCAAACTAGCTTCCGTTTCAACCATACTTTACCCTCACATACATACATTCTCCTCGCACACACATACATTCTCCTCGCACACACATACATTCTCCTCGCACATACATATATTCTCCTCGCACATACATATATTCTCACTTTCACATACATATATACTCACTCTCACATACATATATTCTCTCTCTCTCACATACATATATTCTCACCCTGAGAATATATGTATGTGAGAGGAGAATGTATGTATGTGCGAGTGAGAATGTATGTATGTGCGAGTGAGAATGTATGTATGTGAGAGGAGAATGTATGTATGTGCGAGTGAGAATGTATGTATGTGCGAGTGAGAATGTATGTATGTGAGAGGAGAATGTATGTATGTGCGAGTGAGAATGTATGTATGTGCGAGTGAGAATGTATGTATGTGCGAGTGAGAATATATGTATGTGCGAGTGAGAATATATGTATGTGCGAGTGAGAATGTATGTATGTGAGAGGAGAATGTATGTATGTGCGAGTGAGAATATATGTATGTGAGAGTGAGAATGTATGTATGTGAGAGGAGAATGTATGTATGTGCGAGTGAGAATGTATGTATGTGCGAGTGAGAATATATGTATGTGCGAGTGAGAATATATGTATGTGCGAGTGAGAATATATGTATGTGAGAGGAGAATGTATGTATGTGCGAGTGAGAATGTATGTATGTGCGAGTGAGAATGTATGTATGTGCGAGTGAGAATATATGTATGTGCGAGTGAGAATATATGTATGTGCGAGTGAGAATATATGTATGTGCGAGTGAGAATGTATGTATGTGAGAGGAGAATGTATGTATGTGAGAGGAGAATGTATGTATGTGAGAGTGAGAATATATGTATGTGAGAGGACCAGAATGAATAATGTCTTGAACGGCCCCTCATAGTTTTGGATGGTCTTTGTGACTCACTGTATGTAGTGAAAAATAAGGATTACAACTCAGACTGATAAAACTTTTTGTTTGTTTGTTTGTTTGTTTTTTACATAATGGTATGTGTTCCATTTAAAATTAAATAGTATTATTTCAGGGCAGCAGTGGCTCAGTGTTTAGAGCGCTCAAATGTTGGAGTTTGATTCTTACTTTTGTCTGTCAATTTTGTCTGACACACAAGACACTCCTGGTATGCCAGTTATTAGTGTGTGTGTGTGTGTGAGTGTGTGTGTGCGCGCGTGTGTGCGTGTGTGTGTGTGTGTGTGTGTGTGAAAAGGAGAAATTCAATGTGTCAACTGGACAAACGTTTATTTGGTCGACTACGTTTCACAGCTCATCCAAGCTGCTTCTTCAGTTCTGGTCAGACGCTGGTGGACACTGCCTATATCTGTCTGAAGGGAGGAGCTAACAACAATTAAATTACAGGGGGTCCTCGGGTTACGACGGTCTCGACTTACGACGTTTCGTGGTTACGAACGCGCCCCCATTTAAAAAAATGAATAAAAATTACGCGTCATTCCGTCTTACGCGGCTTAGCGTGGTAAGCGACGTAAGCAAACGCGAACGGCGCGCGGCGCACGGCGGAAGAATACGCTCTGTTGTGGTTGTAGGGCGAAGAAGACGGCCTTGTGTGTGTGCCCAATGTGGGAGGAAGTACCTGATGTGGGCTCTGATCTGCTCCTATGAAAGCGGCAGTGATAACCAAGCAGCGTAGTGGTCTAATTATTGAGATGGAAAGGTTATTGGTGCTTTGGTTGGAAGATCAAAGGCAAAATCCGACTTACGACGAAATTCGGGTTACGACGCGTCTTAAGAACGGATCAACGTCGTAACCCGAGGACCCCCTGTACTCTGAAACTATCACACCTATTTGTTTACAGTTTCTGTTAGTTAGGTGGGCCTATTAAATATGCAGTAGGAGTGGAGTGTGGTGTCTTGTTAGCATAGCCATTCAGGGCCATTATGGATGTTTTCACACCTCTGGACCTGACCTGACTAGTCCTATTGTTTGTTTTGATTTAGGTTTGAGGATAGAGTTATAAATGGAATGACAAATAATGTTTGAGACCTCCATTTCTGTTCAAGGAAGGATTCTCTTTCTTGACAAAAAATAGCCTCTTTAGCTCCCCTCTCAAAGCAGTTCTTTTCTCTGGCCAAGATCTGAACCTCACTGTCCTCAAAGGAGTGGCCTGTGGCTTCTAGGTGGAGATGTACGGCAGATAAAGGTCCACTCTGGCTCTCTCGTCTGTGTTGGTACATCCTCTTGTGAAGTGGCTGTTTTGTTTCTCCAGTGTAGCGCTCACTGCAGTCTTCACTACATTGAATGGAGTAGACCACATTGATTTGTTTGTGGCTCAGTGTTTTGTCCTTTGGGTGGTGATTGTGATAGCATGAGCAACTGACACATTACAAACAGAATAAATAGAAAACATTAGCCATATGTATTGGTAATATTTATACATAGTGTATATACAGTATATAGAGCACACAGATGAATGTAGATTATCTTAAACGCTGTCCTAACACATGGATAATGATGCATTTTTATTGTTGGATGTCAAATTTATATTAATATAATAATATAATATGGTGTTATGGTAGGATATGCTTTGTTTTGAATAGTAATATGCAAATTTGCAAATAATTCCATAATTTGACTATAGAAACCTTGGCCACCGGTAACGAAAACTATATATAAGGGCCACACACTTTCGTTTTAATCATAACTTCTCAGCACAATGACGAAATCACACGCAAAAATGGATAGCTCCACATCTTTTTCATCCAAGCCGTGGTACCTCTACATGTTAGAGGACGACGCTTACCTTTATGATGAGGGCTTTGACCTGGAGGCTCTGCTCTGCCCCACAACAACAGGGAGCGGTCAAGAGCCACAGGAGACCCAACTGGTGTCTCCCCACATCCAGGAGCCCTCAAACCCAGAGGACGGAGGTCAGGTCCAGGTACGTCCACCTCTGGTCCAGGACCTTCCATGTCTGGTCCAGGACCTTTCACCCCTGGAGGAGAGCTCTGTGGTCAGGGCACTCCGTGACGAGCTGGCACGAGCATTTGTGTTATTTGGAGACCGCAAAGCTATGCCCCGAGCACTCACGTTCACGGATCCCGCTACAACACAACTTCTACGAAACTGTTCCGAATGACACCAAAGTGCTATGGGTGAGTAAAACAACTTGTTTTATTACCGAAATAAGGCTCAGATTGTAAAAAAAACTTTACTTTTCCTTTAAGATAAGAAAAAACAGAAACTCTTTGAACTTAAAATAAGAAACAAACGCTAGTGTTGCTTAAATGAAGAAAAACACACTTCTTCCACTCGTAGGTAATGTTTCTTGTCATGTTGAATCTACTCAAAAAAAGTAAAATGTAAATGCTGATTAACCTGTATATGAGATCTGCTTGGACTGCTGCTCGCGCGACCCAGAAATGGAAAAGCGGTAGAAGATAGATGGATGGATGGATGGATGGCAGGCCCGGATGGCAGCACGCGTGTTCATGCAGACAGCAGGACGCGAAGCAGACCACTAGTGGCAAAATGAGCGCTATGTGCTCGGGTAAGCGGCTTGGCAAATCAGAAGATGTGGAATTTTGGCAGACCAAACAAGAAAACGTGATAGGCAGGTTGAAATGACATCAAATAAAGCTGACCAATTGGGTGAGCAGGAGAACATTTTGGGTGGGCATCGCCCTCCCCTGCCCACGGCCTCGATGGATGGATGGATTGATATATTATGTATACATTTTGTTAATGAGATTTTAAATAAACAAATGTATAACATGTGGAGAAGGGTTGCAGGCAGCAGTCTCGGGACTCCCAGACTTCCCTCTTCCCAGACACTTCATCTAGCTCCTCCAGGTGTTCCCAAAAAACATAGCTAATACCTCCAATACCCTTTCCGAGATGTGTTATTGGTATATAAAGTCAAAAACTCAATCCCAAATTCTGATTTGAATAAGTGTTGATTTTTACAGCTTAAGAATGAATTTTCAGTTTTCTGACTCCCCCTGAAGCAGCACAGATTCATATTCTGAGTGTTTCACACAGCAGAGCCTGGTATTACATGAGATTGCAGAAGATTGTGGAACAAGTGTCAGATGAGGACAACATTATGCAGGACTTCCAGGAAACTGTCAACAGCTCAATAATACTGTCTGTAATTGCTCACATAAACACTAGAGTTTTTCTAATGCTACACTGTGGTTTAGACAGGTGGTTCAAACAGTGCTGCTGTTGTGCCCTTTGGCAAGACACACACTTCAATTGAAATTTATCTGAATGAATGTTTATTGTAGTTAAAAGCCCTCACCAAATAAGTTCAAATTAAAGGCCCTGTACCAAAGTATTAAAAAAGTAAACTACCAATATATAACATAACACAAAGTTTACTGTTAAGGGAGACTAATTATATGTTGTACTTAGCTTATAGGTTACACATTATGTAAAGGTAATTTTCATGAGCTTTTAACCACGTTTTAAAGATTTTCCATTTTGAAAGTTGTATTGTAGTTGTATATTGATTGAGCGATGCATATTTATATAATCCTGTATTGTCCTATAGTCTTGAATAGTTATTTTCACCTAGCCCCTATCCCCATGTCCTCTGTATTGTGATTTTTTCAAAAAAATTCAGACTTCAGGGCCTGATACTAAATATTCCTGAAATGCATAATATCTTCTTTAAACAATGACTTGAAACATGTTAAAGAAAAAAATATCAATATTTATTTGCAGTATAAACATGTGTATTCATATACTGTACAATACATGGGGACAATCGTATTGGTTCAGTCACAGAACTGCCCTGGTTTATCATGCCTCATATTTTACACAGACAGATTGCATCTTTAAAAACTGTTTACAGCACAATACAAAACAGCGATTCAACCAGAGTATGAAGCTGTAACATAATGCAAGAAAGATGCATTGTCAAAAAAATCCCTGAAAATTTCCTCACTGAGGTAACATTTTAATCATTCACTCCACGCTCCTTCTCTGCACCGTCCCTTATACAAATGTGCAGGGCTGGACTTTAACTGGGGCTCACACTGACACCAGTCTGAGTATCACATTTACTGTTTGGTGCATATTCAGTCTATCAACCTTGGGTGGGACCACAGACTGTAACTAAATGTGCGCGACGTCACCTGTAGTGTTTGGCTCCAGTCAAATGAAGCTCATGGAGGCTTACAGTTACAAGGGGAAAATTTGAAGCCGAGTTTCATATTTGGCATTCTGGCTGGGAGTATCATAGTAACCAAAAAGCCAATCCAGCGCAAGGCTGTTGAAAGTAATTGCTTTTCTCCTTTGATATGTTTACTCTTTGCCTAGAATATTCCACACTATGGCATTTTGTCATTCAATATACTTTTACCAATGACATCTGTTTAATAAATGCAAGAGACAAGTTTAGTGCAGTGTAATACTTTTGAAAATTCCAGGCAAATGATAACAACTGCACGGAGACAATCAGGGGCAGACCAAAAAAGTTAAATAATCCATCTCTAAAAGGATAAAATCATTTGAGTCATAAGGTTAATTCTGATCGATTTTGCTTTTACTGTAAAAGGCACCAGAACACAAATTTAAGATGAAGCTTTCTGCCCATCCTCCTGTCCCTCCCCTACAGGACCAAGCTCCGAACCTGGGGTGACAAGAGCTTTCTCCACTGCTGCCCCCACCCTCTGGAACTCACTCCCACAACCTATCCGTGACTGCTCTGACCTCCCCACCTTCAAAAAACTGCTCAAGACTCACCTTTTTAAAACTGCTTTTAATGTTTCCTAATGTTTAATGTTTGTCTGATTGTCTATTGTTTTATTACTTATTTTACAGCATCTTTGAGTGTCTTGAAAAGCGCTGTATAAATAAAATGTATTATTATTATTATTATTTATTATTATTATGTTGTCTCTATGTTACAGAGAATAAAACTGGGGAATATAAAATGCATTTGAAACTGTAAATGTATTCTCAAACTGAATTGTAATTGCCCAGTGTGCAGCCAGTTAGTTACCTCCAAGTCCTGACATCCACTTAGCCCTTCCCTGTGAAACATTCTTACCAAAGTGTAGCTACAAGTTTAAGGACACAGAAACTCTCCGTTCCCATGATTGACCAAATTTACAAAACAGAGAAAGACAGTTTCTCTTTCATTATTACAAAGACACAAAACACCAGAAAACAACTGGAGCTGGGCCACTTCGTCAGTACAAAAATGTGAAATCTCGATCCAAAGTTGTCAGCGATCGAGACCCCAGTGTTGTATTGTAAGATGGTGATATGATTCTGACGGTTTAGTCCATTCAAGCTATGTGTGATATTATTATTATTCTCCATCCCAGGTGCTATAAAAGGAGAGGAACTTTTGCATATAAAGTCATAACATGTATAATAGATATATATTCCAAAGGCCACAGGAATAGCATAGAGCACATTATATCCAACCAAGACAAAAACATCTGGATTCCTCTCTGGTAGAGTAGGAGGTGTGTCCACAAAGTAATAATAGTACAGTTGAGAAATTATTTTTTTCTCAATAACTCAAAATTTGATGTTGAATTGGGTAAAAAATATGACTGTCTTGGGTAAAAAATACTACAACTTATTTCTGTCAGTTGAATAAAGGTGCAACTTGTCACCTACTTGTTTCTATAGAGGTGTTATTGCTCTATCTAGATTAAAATGTTCCACAGTATGACATTAAACCTATCTACATGGAGAAAAGTAAATGGTGCTGGTCTAACCTGGTCAAGTTACAGGTCAGGTTATTGGAGAGGTGAACCAGCTCACAGTAAGACTGGATGTTTTCAAGGTATTTTTAGCAATAAAAATACCTGTAATTGAATAAATGCGAGATAGATTAGTTTATTGCTACACTGTGGAACATTCCATGCAAAGAAATAACTTCTCCATGGAGACGGACATAGAAAAGGGACATAGTGAACCTTTAAGACCTAAAACTATTCAGTACTTGTGTCCTATTAATGTGATCTTGTTTTCTAGTATCGACACTTGTTCAAATGAGTACATAGTTTTGATACAAGTTTTCAAATAGATTTTTCTGATTAAGAACCTTAAGCATCCAAATTTCATCAATTAAGATGAAAGATAAAAAAATAAAGATAAAGATAAAAGATGTATATATTAAAATAGATATCAAAATAATACAAGTCTGAACTTCCTGGACACACCTTGTACTTCTCTGTGAATCAATGGCATGCTTTGACGTAGCTCTTTGGACACGAAAAAGTCAGTCCACAAACTATAAGAGCTTTTATATTTTTCCAGAAAATTTATACAAAAACAAAAGAAAATCTACAAAATTCTGCGTAAAAGTTGGGATATATTGCAGAGTAAAAAAGCTGACCTCGTGTGACCCGTGATCTGATTCAATAAACATTTTACGAGTTTATAGTGAACAGTCAACAGTTATAAGAACAGTTATAAGGCCAGCTATGACCGAACATTACTCCAGTTTGTTCCCTTAAAAATATCACTTCACTGTTTCTTTTTGACCCCACTGAAATTACAACTTTACTTTTTAATCATTTTGTGTGAATTGTTTGGTTGGTTGCTATAACAACTTGTGTACGGTTTAACTTTTCTAGTGGAGGGTATGCCACCTTTTTGACTCTATGAAGATGTTACTGCTTTGCCAGTTGTTACAAAGTATGGCATTAAATGTATCTATTTTTCAAGCCATGTTTTTTAGCAATGAAAACATCTGCGGTTGAATAAAGCTATGCTTTTAATGCCATACTATGGAGTATCCTAGCCAAAGCTATAACATCTCCATGGAGACAGGGAGCTAGTAGACCCTACACCAGAAAAATTACACAATGCCTCTTAAAAAAAAAAAAAAAAAAAAGATTTAAATTGGGAGAATCAAACTCCAAATTCAGAATTCCTTTAAAAGCACTGAGTGAAATTGCAAGATAGGGTCAACATTACTAACCACAGCCACAAGGGCTGAAGAATGACTGATAAAAACCTGATTCTAATATCATTGTCAGGGCCATAGATACAAAAATAATCTACAATGGGCATTAGTTTTAGTGTGATATACTAGCTATGTTGCTGATCATTTAGAATTATCACTTTACTATTGCGAGATAGTGTCATATGCTAACACCTAATGCCCTATTTTAAGGTATAAGGGCATTGTGGCTTAATTTATAAAGCATTTATCCCACAACCAGACGTTTACTGGTTAAGTTCAATAGCTTAACCACTGAAAACTAGGGCTAATCTACTTTGACTTGCTGAGTGCTACTAGTTAATTTACTACCCAATTAGTAAGTGCTGTAAATTTGTGATTGTAATTCAATAATGAGAAACTAATCAAACATTTTCTTATCTAAAATACTGATTAATTTCAAAGTGCTAGAATAGGGTCTAGGAAACTCACAATGCTAAAAAAAAAAAAAAAAAAAAAGCTATTCTTATCTGTCTTTTTCACTTGATTTAGCTGTTGGCCATCCCATTCAAATGTACCAAAAAGCACACAGGACCTTGGCATGCTCAGGTATACAAAATATGATAGATCTCTTTACTATTAGCTCTAGAATATAATATATAAATATTTCATTTTCAATATATATCTATGTTTAATAATACCCAAGGCGTAAGGGTGATCAACTCAGCTTTCTTGGATAAAATTTGGGGTTTAATTTAATTAGAAAGAAAATAATTATATTAAGATTTTTGGCCGAAGCAGTGAAGAAATAATGAATTTAAGTGCAGCTTTAGTAAGTGAGACCAGTCCCAGTTTGAAGTATGAGGAAAAAGGGTGAAAACAGCATCAAAAAGAACAATACAACATAATTTACTGTAGCTTAATAGCCAATAGACTTTAAGATCAGTTTAAATATGGCCAGGCTAACTGGGTGAAAGTGAAACTAGTTTACTACTGTTGAGTAATTTTGGCAAAAGGTAGTGAGTTTAAACTATGAGGAAGATAACTGAGTAAAAGCCATAAGTTTAGAATAAAGAGCTGGTGATAAGGAACAGTCCGAAGTTGTGCAACAGTCACATGACAGGAAGGAGGAAGTAGGAACTGGGTGAGTCGTTATGGCAACACTTTGACATTACTACACACTGCCACGTATTGAGTAAGGCATATGTTGGATGTTGGATTGCTTATTTAATCCAAATATGCACTAAAATAATAACTCCTATAAGCACTTGCCTGGACATTACTGTATATAGAAGTGTCTCCAATTATGTTTAGTTCAATGGCAATTTAAAGTTAATAGATGATAAAAATGTGACGATAAAAGATATATGTTAGAGGTCTATTTTTGAAATTAACTTGATTTTTCACAGCATATTTTTAGCTGTTCCTGTACTTTGCGTTGCAATCTTTAAATTTCCCCATTGTGAATCACATCAATTCAGGTCTGGACTGGGACAAAGAAATGGCCCTGTCATTTTTGGCTCAGACCGGCCCCTCATAATTAGTCCTGGTTTAGTCCTGGTTCAGACCTGATTTAGTCCTGATTTAGACCTGATTAGTCCTGGTTTAGTCCTGGTTCAGACCTGATTTAGATGTAATTAGTCCTGGTTTAGTCCTGGTTCACTCCTGAATTATTCCTGGTTTAGTCCTGGTTCAGACCTGATGTAGTCCTGATTTAGATCTGATTAGTCCTGGTTTAGTTCTCGTTCAATCCTGATTTAGTCCTGTTTCAGACCTGATTTAGTCCTGATTTAGACCTGATTAGTCCTGGTTCAATCCTGATTCAGTCCTGGTTTAGTCCTGGTTCAGACCTGGTTTAGTCCTGATTTAGACCTTATTAGTCCTGGTTTAGTCCTGATTCAATCCTGATTTAGTCCTGGTTTAGTCCTGGTTCAGACCTGATTTAGTCCTGGTTCAGACCTGATTTAGACCTGATTAGTCCTGGTTTAGTCCTGGTTCAGACTTGATTTAGTCCTGGTTCAGACCTGGTTTAGTCCTGGTTCAGCCCTGATGTAGTCCTGGTTTAGTCCCGGTTCAGTCCTAAATTGTGGGCCGGTCTCTAATAAAAAAAAAAAAAAAAAAAAGGGCATCGGCCCCTAGGACTGTCGGCCCACCAGGAAAATGCCCGGTATGCCCAATTGCCAATCCAGGCCTGCATCAATTATAGTTAAATCTTACTTGGCAGTGTTTAGAAATGCTTAAGTGTTACGGATCATGTAAATTTGGCATCTCCACTTGAATTGTCAGTTGTAATGACTAACCCTATGGGCACATCTCCTCAGTGGCTGGTAGCTGCTCGTGCTCAGGGCTTGTTCCTGCTCCCTCCCCACCTCCGAGTGCAGCTGTCTGGGCACGTCACGGCCTGGGACTGGCCTCTCCTCCACTCCTCTCAAACGTCTCTTTATCTGCGCGTCAAGTGCCAACAAGTCAATGACACTGTGCAAACTGCATTAGGTCTTGGTACTATGCTAAAATGGATGAAAAATTGTTGTTTAAAGTGCATATGGCAGGTTCATTTCACTAAAATCTAGTTAACATGATCATATTTTAGATATTACAAACAAATTTCTAGGTTTTTATGATTTTGGTGGTTTATCATTTTACTTCCTGATTGGCTGTAGATATGACATATGTAGAGGTAATTCCATAACTATTACCTAGCAACCATAATGTAAACAAGGGTCAAAACATGTCTACATTCCACAATAGATATGATTACACTAATAAAAATAGATTACAACAAATGTCTCTGCGTTTTGGATGAAATTTTCCATGTTGACAACATAGGTAGAAGTGTTAAGTTTAAAGCTCACCTCTACTTGGTGTATTTTTGTATTTTTCTTTTATATTTTTTCAACTCAGTACCACTTGACTTATGGAAAATTATGATAAACATTAAGGTTGCAGGTACAGTCCCATCAAACCAAGTAATAATGAGAAAAACATGAAAAGCTGTCATATGCACTTTAACCACTATAGGGATTTTGGACTTGCCGCAGTCCTTGAGTCGTACAATCGAAAGCCATTATTTGATTAACGCTTTTGGACAAAGATAAGCTTCTATGTAGTATACTATATAGAGTAGTTATATATAAGATTTGTGTGTAAATACGCAAAAGTTACAAAAATGCATAACGACATACTGGTTAAGGACTGCTACAGTATGCACCATCAGTACATACAGTACACGCATACATACATCGTTAATGAGAGTTAATTCCTTGGTTTTTAAAAGCTCTACTTTTTCCGCAGAGCAACATTTCCATTTAGAGTAAATCCTGGATTCTCCACTTGGCACCAGTCAAATTTATACAAGAAACACAACATTACGTCCATTAAAATCTGTGCAGTGCTGATCCCATGTTACTGTATATAAAGCTTTGCAAAGTCTTCAATAGCCACTGGTCTATTGTGAGTTACTGTAGTCAACTTAGGCCGAAATAATGGCCATAACCTTTTAGCATCTCTCTCGGTTAAAAATCTTCTTCTTAACTTGGCATTTGAGAGCATCTTCTCCCGTCAATGGCGCTTTCAGATGCTAGCCTCTGAGCATATAAGCTACAAGAAGCCAAAACATTCACCAAAACTGCCTTGTACACCTTTATAATAGGCAGCCATTCTGTGTAAAGCCATACCCTCTTTCCAGAAGGCGAGATTCAATTGGTTTTCATGTGGACTCCAGCGTATCCAGTTGAAATACGTTGTGATTGGTCGGCGTGGTGAAAAACAGCTGGTCGTGGGGCGGAGTTGACGTGTGGTTGTCACAAGGACTGTTTAAGCCCAGAGTTCGCTCAAAATCCAAAAGTTGGCCCATGAAATTGAAATTGGGGGAGATGTTGGACTTTTTGCGTTTGACGAAATCGTAAGCGTCGTTGAGTGAGAGGTTGAGCTTTTGCATCAGGTAGGCCACGGTGACAGTGACGGAGCGGCTGATACCGGCCAAGCAGTGGACCAGGATACCACACTTTTTGGAGCGAGCTTCGTCTAGAGAGAAGCAAAGAAAATGCACAAAAACACCAAAGGTTAGAGTGATATATTGCTAGATTGCTAATGGTTAGCACTGAACGATTTGGGAAAAATATCTCATTGCAATCTTTCTGACAAGCATTTTGATGTTTTAATAATAGAATTCTGTTCAAAGTTCACATTTTCAGTGCATCCAAGAATTGACAAAAAAACTAAATAGCTCTGTGAAATGGAAATGATAAAATAATACGAGAATCACATTTCAAAACAGATCTGAACTACAGGCTTAGCAGATTTTACGCAGAATAAGCCCAAATATTTTGCTGTTTGTGGAGGAAATGATAGTGCTTAAAAAATTACAGCCTATGTGTTTTGCTAGTTGCATCCATTCAACTGTGATTTCAGTTAAATTCGTCTTGTGTCCATGGAGATGTTATTGCTTTACGTAGCGTGTCTCTAAACTTCTCTGTCGTCTTGTGTTTTATTCAGATAGAAGTGTTTTGATTGCTTAGAAATACCTATATCCTCCTGAGGATATAGGTACCCGCCCATTCATTTGTGCCCTTTATAGTGGACATCTTTTAAAGGTCCCATGGCATGAAATTTTCACTTTCTGAGGTTTTTGAACGTTAATGTGTTAACACTATTACAGTCCGTTACAGAGGACATGTTACAGAAATATGAATAAAAATAAAATTAACAAAATGTAAATGCTAAGGTGTTCATTTACCTCCAAATAGAAAATTAAAATAATAATAATAATAAATTAGATACACTTTTTTCTTCGGGTCCCAGGAGGATATATACAATATACATTCTTATTGTGAGCAGTACTCGCCTCTTCACAGATCTGACCTGTAACTTAGCTTGTTGGCTTCATAAGCAAGGCAATAACATCTCTATGGAAACAAGCAGACAGTGAACCCTTCCCCAAAAATGTTTGTGCACCTAGATTTACCAAAGACCGTAACCATAGCAATTTCTGTCTGTCAATATGTTAGCAGAGCCTTTTACCACTAAGTCAAACAGTAAACACAAAGAATAAACTCCAATAAATCCCTTATATCTCATAACAATTAACTTGAGTTTTTTTTTTACTTTGAAGCACAATTTCTCAATGACACCATTCACTGCCATGATGTGTTCTCTCTTTAAGAATGGCGCTGGCTTCCTTCTGCTCTCCAGCTCTTACTCAACAGAAAACCTTGAATAAAATCCATGCATTATTTACCATGCACATTTCCACAGCCACGGCTTTCACATACACCACTACAGACCATTAGAGAGCAGGCTTAAGTGCTTCTTTCATCCTTATCTCTCTCCCTCCCGCTCTTGCCCCTCCTTTCGCTGTCTCCCTCTAACTCTCTCTCTCTCCAGCTCTATGCTCTCCCTTCCTCTCTCCATTTCCATTAGTGCTGTTGCAATACTAACATTTTGAACTTGATTTTGATACCACGGAGAATGCTCAACTAGTGCCTCTCATCCTTATCTCTATCCCTCTCTTCCCTCCTCTCCATTATTCTTCCTTTCGCTTTCGCCCTCTCTCCAACCCTATGCTCTGCTGTCCTCTCTCCATTTCCACTAATACTAAAATTTCAAACTTATTTCGATACCAAGGAGAAAACTCAAATAGTTTCATCTTCCTGTTCTGGGCAATATTTTGAAGACATCTCACCATTTAAAAGAAAGGATTAATTGATTAAAAACTGATTGATTGTTTAAAAAAAAAATGCTATGGCAACGGTCCTCGCCCATAGGTAAGAAAATGCTACAAAAAGAGCTGATACAAAATTACAATTGAAAAGCCTCTCCATTTCCCCGTCCTGTTTCTCTCTTTCCAGGGCAAATACTATTTGCAATTAGATTTGCAATTTGTGTTTCAAAAATAGGATTCAGTTTACAGAGCACATCTTGAAAAGCAATAACAATTGAGAGAATCACATGGCTTTTCATAATGTTAACTAAAGTTAATATGTTTTCCTCCATAAAAAAACTGGATATTTTGTTGTTGGCAGAGGACATCCATTCTATTTGTACCACCTAAAATTTTTATTAAATTTTGATTTATTGTAGAGCCATACTTTCCTTCACAATCTCTCCACTACTCCCTATCTCCGTTTTTTGTTCTCTCCTTCTCCATCTCTCCTCTTTGTCTTTTTCCATGTTTTTCTTGCTCTTTCTCTCTGTCTATTCTTCACTCAGCTCCATCTTCTGTGTTGGAGGATTGGGGTCAGGAGGAGCTAGTTAACGGATGTGAAATTAAATTAAATATGTGATCTGAGCAGTTTTTCATTACAAAATAGGCCAAAACCAGGCAAACCCTCAAAAGGACTTTACAAGACTCATAAGTCAAACCGAACGCTGCAAGAGACCTGATAAATTCCTGTGAAGTGAAGTGAGAGAGAGAGGGTAAGTGGCAAAGGGACAGAGAAAAAAGTGCATTTGGCTGGATCAGGTATCGGTTCCATAATATTGGATTAATTGGATGTACTAAGACCTTTACTGTTTGACGTAGGCCCAGAACATCTGTTATTATACAAAGCTGTTTAGTATAATTGCTTACAGCTGTATAACACAACTGGATCCATTTAGTATTTATAGAATTAATTGTGTTTTGAGGGAAAAAAATGCCATTTTCAGGACCTACAATGGTATAATTTCATATCGTATATCAGCAGATTGTTTCAAAGTTCACGTTTTAAAGGAGAATTAACGTTTTTGACAATCTGAGCCTTATTTCGGTAATAAAACAAGTTGTTTTACTCACCCATAGCACTTTGGTGTCATATGGAGCATTAGATTAGTGATAGCCGTATCGCGAGTTCTTGGGGCATATAATATATGCCCCGAGCATGTAATATATGCCCCGAGCGGTCTCCAAATAACACAAACTTTAGCATTTTTCAAATCATAGAAGCTCAATGTCTTTAGTCTACGATTTCGTTTGAGTCAAAAGTGGCCTATAAACCGAGATTTATCCATAATTTACAGCTTTGCGTTTCATGTTTGGGTCCCGAGAGCTGAGAGCAAAATAAGATGTGACTCTCCACATGCGCACTGGCCTCCTCATCTACTCGAAACTATGGATAAACCTCGGATTACAGGCCACTTTTGACTCAAACGAAAGCGTAGACTAAGACATCGAGCTTCTATGATTTGAAAAGTGCTAAAGTTTATGTTATTTGGAGACCGCAAACATATGCCCCGAGAACTCAATTACGGAGATTGAAAAATCTAAAACATCTCTGGAAGTGCTCCGTATGACCCCAAAGTGCTATGGGTGAGAAAAACAACTTGTTTTATTACCGAAATAAGGCTCAGATTGTAAAAAACATCAATTCTCCTTTAAATGTCGCTACTAAAACTGATAAAAAGATTGAAATATGAACTGACAAACTAATACAAGAATCACATTTCAGAACATGTCTGTACAGATCAAACCTACAGCGTCAGCAGTGTTTATGTGGAATAAAGAATAAGACATATATTTTGCTTGATTTGCTATTGCCAATTGCGTCCATTCAAATTGCAATTTCAGTTTAATTGCGCCCTAGCCTCCACTCAAAAAGGAGTTAAATTTTCATGTTCATATCGCCTTCTCCAACATCTGATTAAATGGCTGGCTTCCTGCTTCCGTAATGAGACAGACGGAGGTAGTATTGATCTAATCGTGCAGCTAAATCTAAAATGGTGAAAGTGTCATCGCCTTGTCTCTGATTATGAAAATGTGTGTAGGACAATCACATGAGGAAAAGGACAGGGGTTACATCAGAATTAGGTCATGTATTTTAATAGTGTTGGATTTAATAGGAAGAAAGCGGCGTTAGATAACAGGAAGGTAATTATAGTAGTAAGGAGACTGATTGACAAAACAGTGTAATTTAGGAAGGTATAGCCAGTTTTTCTTATATCTTGTAAACGGATAAAAGAACACACAAACATAAAGTTTAGTTAAAATGATAAAGTAATAATATTTTCTTATGAAAATGTGAATTGGAGCAAAATAGGGTTTTGCATTTAATTTGTGGGTATTAGCTTGCTAACTGTAAATCTATGAAAAAGCAGCAAATAACAGGTTAGTTAATACAGAAGATACTTAATGTGTATGTAACTTTTCTAGTGAAGGGTCAGCCATTTGCTTGTCTCCATGGACATGTTACATAAAATGCTCCATCGTATGTCACATATCTATTTTGCATTTATTTACTTATTCATACTGTAAGTGTGCTTGCATCTCTAGAGATCCAACCTGTAACTTAACATCATCTGCTTGTCTTCATGGAGATACACTTAAAAACAAACTAATGTGAAACATTCAAGACAAGGAAATAATCAAAAAATCTATTGGGCCAAGCCTCTACCCAATATTTTACATTTGCACATTTAAAGAAGGTTTAATAACCAAAAGAATGCTTTGAAGGATCCAATATCAAACTAATGACTTCTTGGAGACTTGATGCATCCAAATTCTAATATCATAGTAATAACAATACCCACATTGGATACTCCTACTCACCAATGAATGAAATGGCCTCTGGAAAAAACTGGGATAGGTTCTGGCTCCAGTGATCTGAGATTGGGATCTGTTTGTACTTAAAGTCCCCCTCATGTTCAAACATGTTAGGCAGATTCGGCGTGACGTTCAAGATGTACTTGATGTTATATTTACTGAGCACATCCAGGTTGGTGGAGTCTTTGGCACAACCCAGGTACAGATAGGGCAGGATTTGGACCGGGAATGCTGGCTGGTTGCTTGGTAACGGGCTGCCTTCTGATTCAGTGGCGCTTCCTGGTTCTCGATCCGACTCTCCGTCCGAACAGTCCGAGCTGATCCGGAGACCTCCCAGACCCAGGACCGAGGCCGGGGGAGAGCTGCTGGGACATGAGCAGTCCAGGTTGGTCTCGCAATGTTCTGGATATTCCGACTGGAACTTGTTGAAGCCTCCTACAAAGCAAAAATATCAATACTTTATCGTACCAGAAAACAAATGAATTATATGTAGTAGTCAAAGTAGTTATTTGTGGTCAAACAATTATTTATTTATTTATTTATTTATTTTGCATCATTGTAAATGCATTTTAAACTAGGTTAAGGTAAAAAAAAAAAAAAAAAAAAACTGACTGAAAACTTATCTTAACAAATAAAGTGTATTATAATAGTTAATATTTAATACTAACAGTGCCATTTTTTTGTTTTAGTTTTTTTGTTTGTTATAAAACAACTTCTTTGACATAAACAAAGTCTGTCAAATATGTTTTTCAAAGTATGAGGCAAATACAGAAGCCTGATGTTGGATATAACAGTTGCCTACAGATTATTAGGCTTATATCAAATCTATTAACGTCAACCACTGCATTCAATCTGCCCATTAACCTGCGGTCATAAAATGAACACATAGAAAGGAATAGCTTGTAAAATTAATGCATTTTATCATTATTGACCCATTAAAATGAACGGCTAGTCTTAAAAAAGCTGTCAGTTTACTTCCAATAATGCAAACCACACACCCTCCTGCAAACCATATCTATTTAAATTCCAGAGTTGTACTTACGTTACTACTATTGAGTTTTTTTTTTTTGGCTAATAGTAATCTTAGGTAGATTTTTAAACACGTTCTTGTAATTGCTATTGAGTAAAATTCTAGCCATATCCTACTGAGACCTGGCCCATTCATTTGTGTCCTTTGTAGTGGACATTGAGTTAACCAGTCTATCTTTTAAGTGTTTTGAGATAGACTCTAGTTTGTGGCTGCACTATGATTAAAAAATAAATAATTAAATAAATATAATAATAAAAAAGTAAATAAAAAGTAAATCAAATAAAAAGTAAAAAAATTTTTTTAAAAAAATTAAGTAAAAAAAATTAAATTTGTAAAAACAAAAAAATAAAATAAAATGAAGTAAAAAATAAAAAAGTAAATAAAATAAATACAAATTAGAAATTAAAAGAGAGTCTAAATTTTTTTTGAGGCGACTGTAGAAGCTTGTCTATTATATTATATATAATATTACAGTATATATATTGTATTGATATTATTGTAATAAGCTAAAATATAGAAGTTAGTGAGTGAGCTACTACAGCACAAGCCCCAATCATCCCAAAGTCTAACCACAGTATCTGCGCACAAACACAAAAGAGCCCTGCAAATTGTCCATTAAAAGACAGTAGCCTGGTCAGATAGGTGTACTTTGGCGTGGTTTTGGCGTCACTAGTCACAAATCGTCTTGGCCTGGACAGATGTGGAGCTCCATTGAGAAATAGACACGGGAGGACAGCGCTCTGCTCCTTTCCTCTTTTTTGTGAATGACGGATCACACCGTGCCTCGCTGCCGCTTTCACAACATTTTAGCTCATTTCAGCGGATTAAAGCTTCCACAAACAGAGGCGAAACAAGCACACATACACTCATTTGGGTCGCTTCCCTGTCGTGCATTTTAAGCTGCGGATAATGTGGCACTTTCGCTGTCACCAGAGGGTTCGTTCATTCATGAAAAAACTGCGCTTTTCCTACACGAGCACAACATGGCGGAGCGAAATTGTAGCATTTTTTTCCTCATATGTACACAATTTCTGCCTCATTTATGCAATATAAAACATGCCTGGGTAGAACGAACTGCTTTTGTGGCTTAAATACACTTTCAACTAATACATTAATACGCTTTGGGGGCGTATTCGTGAAAAAGTGAAAGTTTATCGCGACTACAAAGGTTTAGCATTTAGCCTACAAGCTAATATGCTAGCACGAGCAAAACATTGTAATAACATGATGATAACAAGGAAGGATTTCTTTCTTTGGGACTATTTTGGTGGTTTCTACGAAATTGGTGGATACATGCAAGTTTATAAGATGTGTTTTTAAGTTCTAGGTTGCCATTCTACCTCGTAACATCTGGTTTTGATTTGTTTTAATTGAGTACAGTGGACTAAAATGCAAATAAGCGACAGTCATAAAACACGAGCAGAGTAGACTACATTACATGACTTTTAGTGTCATGTAATGTCATATAAACACATTTATACAGTCCTCATACATAATTATTATTTTCTTTGATGTTGTAATTATAAATTATAAGAAAATAAGGTCATGGGTTCCAAAATGATCCAGCCATATAGTATTGTTGTTGTATGGATACTGCAGGTTATATAAACCACCTTGCATGGTTAAGATTCACATGGTTGTAAAGAATTACAATTATGCAGGTTTGTGTTAAATAATAGCCATCTTTGCCATTCTACTTGACTGTAATTTATAGATTTGTGTGCATAAATCTAGGTACTATTTTGGCTATGTCAAGTTTACACCTAAGATTTTGAATCATCAATTTTTCAACCATGAAAACGTAATAGGACTGATTATTTTGCGTAATTACCATATTCAGCCTGTCTACCGTAAGAATAACATCCAGGTTTGCACTGTTTACGTACTCACCTTCCAGGTAAAAAGCTTTACATCCATCATCCCGCAGTTTGTGCAAGAGCAGCCCCAGAACAGAGCTCCCCAACCCGGACTCCTGACGCTCAGACGCCGCCTCGTCGTACAGCACCACCACGTCTGTCTTGCAGCGCTTGACGAATTTCTCCTTATCCTCGTTATTGGGGATAATGGATCGGATGGGGAGGTTGCCTTTCTTCAGCCGGCGAAGCATGAGGCCCGGGATCGCCAGGTTTATCGCTGATTCAATGTGGGAGGACTCGTAAAGCTCGTGCGCTCTGCAGTCCAAAAGGAGCAGCGATGTGGCTCCATTCTCCAACTCCTCCTGTAGCCACTCCGCACTCTTACTCGACATGATCCTCACACAACCGCCTCGCACATTTTCACATTTCATCGGGTCGATCAGTCTGTCCCTTCACCGTGACATTAAAGAAAAATCAACACGGGCAAAAAGGCGCAAATAGCGGAACCAAGACCCCACACTGCCGCCGCGTTAACTTCCCTTCTTCTGTGCCAGATTTACACTTCCATCAGCGTATCCAACATACTTGATCTAATGCTAGTCTTGCTGGATAAAAATCGGAAAACTTGCACGGATCCCAGCTATTTCTCGCTTCCAGCCCAAAGCGCTTTTCATTCCAGTGCGTCGGAATCCATTTACGCATAGATGAACGCAGATATCGATGCTGCCAATCTTAAACTCAAGTGTTAGCGCATTACAGTCAAAATGCAGGTGGATTTGGAGTTTCTGAAGCCCATGGTTATTGTTTATTATGAGTCCGCTGTTCGTGGTGCGCCCTGGGTTGTCATCACACCACTGGACTCGCTGGAGCGGAGGCAGTGCAGAAGACTTGTCATTGAGAAAAGGGCGGAGCGCGTTTAAAGGCGCAGAGACGCACGAATACAAGGTCCATTCACTGATCTCACACAAGCCTCACCTATGGCCGGACACCATTCAATGAATAGGCTACATTTAAAGATGTACACCGACTTTTAAGAATGACATAATTATAAATATTAAGAATGGAGTATAATCCAGCCGCGATACTTGGACTGTGCACAATAGTGTAACAATATGTTTATAAATGCAGAAAATAAATTTGGTATTGGAAATGTTATTAGCGACAAAATCTGTTAAAGCTCCAATCAGTGATGGGTATGCACTTAGAGTTCCACCACTCACCAGTTTATAATAAAAGCATTTTTGGTAATTTTGGATGCTTTATTGCACTAAAACACTTACAAAAACATGTGAATTACTGTGAATCGGCTTGCGTCTCCACAAACCTGACTCACAAACACATCTATCTCCATGGAAAATGTTCCATAGTATGATTTTAACTTTATTTTTCCATGGAATCATGCAGGCCATGCACTGCATCCAGAATAGGGGAGGTGTTTTGGAGAATTTATGTTACATAAAAGATTTCAAGCACATTCAAGCAATTGATGATGATATGTGAGCCACGTATGTCATGGAATGATTTGTCAACCCCAACAAACACAGGCTTAAATAAATGCATAATAAATAATAAATAATTATACAATATGTTTATACAATGTTTATACAATATATATTTATACAATATTTTTTTCTTTATTTTTCAATGCATATTCTATTGCACATTTTTGGACATCTGTACATAGGTATTTATTCGTTGCACTGCTCTTAGATTTCTGTCCTTGGATAGTTTTTGTATTGTCTTATAAAGTATTTTGTACACTTTCTTTTTTGCACTGCTTGGCCAGGGAGAAACGGATTTTCGATTCACTGTATGTCGAACACATATGGCAGAATTGACAATAAAGTTGACGTTGACTTTTAGGCAAAACAGAATAATACCACAGTCTGTCTCTGGTATATACCCTTATCTCTTTAGCTCAGCATTTTATTTTTGCTTAAACCCATAAAAAGCACAGATCTTACTCACCGTCTGTGTCTCATCTCTTTCTCCAATGTAAAACACCAGAGTTGTAAAAACCAATGTGGTGTGAAAGCAGACATAAAGCCAGTCTTTTGGAAACACATGATGCACATTGTGGTTAAGTGACATTATGAATGTGGTTAAACAGACTGAGGCCAGGCCACACAGTAATAAGGCATTAGAGGAGTACCCAAACATTTGTAACATCACTTTATTTTAAGCTGTTTCTGATTCAGCATGTCTCTCACTATTGTTGCCAGAGTGTAGTAGTTCATAGGTTGGTCTATTTTATTGTGTTAAAGTTCAAATCTTTAAGTTCTATAATAAATTTTATGTTTTGTTATCACTACACAATCTGTATTTTATCCTGTTGTTAAAGGTCCTACTGACTATTACACTAAATGTAAGCCATGTTATAATGCTGTTACTTCATCAAAAAATACCAGAAATTGTGTTTTGTTTCATTCACACATGTTTGAGTAACCCTTTATTATTAGTCTGTCTAGATCTCCAAAGCTTAAAATGCTCTGGTCCACCTTGAGATATGAAGCAGTAGTTTTCAAGTTATCAGCTACCTTTTTCCTTTTGTTTAGTAGAAATTTCAGTGTTGAAATGATCCAAATTATTCTAGGGAAGGTGTATGGAGTTTAAAAACACAATGGAGCACATCCTGTATTACCACATAACATTACAGCCTAAATATGCAGTGTATGCATGTTAAATGTGATAAGATTTGTCCATATTGTGTAACACAGGCTCATGGGTCAAATATGGCCCTCGGACAAATTTTTCTTGGGCCTCAGGCTTCCAGATGAATTGGCCCAAATTACCTTGAGCAAAACTTTTGACTGCAAGTTTTTTGAAAATCTACCTTGATAAGACAATATTTAATATTTATTGTGTGGTTTTGAGGATGTTAGCATGAATAAAGGACTGAAGCTCATTCTAATGTGTTAAACATGCATATATTTCAATTATTCACTGTACGGAGCACCATTCTATGGCCCTCGATCGGCCCTCTGCTTCGTCTGTGTTTAGATATGTGGCCCTTGATGAAAAAAGTTTGGACACCCCTGGTGTAAGAGGACATGACATAGTGGGTGTGCGGGAGTACAGGATGAAGAAAATTTGCTGATTTGATATTTTGTACAGCTGCAAATCAAACATCAACATTATGAAAGCAACACTGCATAACTTTTTGAAGGTGGAAAATCAGCTGCATGATTATGATGAAGTACAAAGTTAGTCATACTGCCAGATTGGAGGCAAAAACACTTTCCCTATTTATTACATCTGCCCTGTATCACAACAAAAATCTTCATTTTACCATTATTAATTTTAGTTGTCACTTCAATTTTATAAAGGGCCCATTTTACGCTATTTGATTTATGTTATAATGTTGTTTCCTCATCAAAAACATACCTGGAGTTGTTTTGTTTCATTTTCTTTCTGAAAAACAAGCCAATTTCAAAGACAAAATGTATGCTTTTAAAGCAACCAATGCTGTTATCTGAAACATGCAGTGGCTTCTTCATGATCTCAACTCACACATTGTGCAAAAAAACGAAAATCACTAATTTTGAGGGGGAAAAAAAAGATGCTTCTAACGCCATTTTCTCGTGTTTGCTCTGAGCGACTTGTGGCGGGTTTCGCCGTGGCGGGTTACATGTTTAACACACAAATCCTGCATATTTAGGCTAAGTTCTTCAAACATAGAACACCCAGTTCCACCTTGTGATGTCATGTGGTAACACATGAAGTGGTCCACTGTTTTGAATCATTTGGATAATTTCAACCCTGGAATTACCCGTCTCTGCTGAAATAAAGGTAAAAGGATGACTTGAAAACTACCTCTTCATGACATCACAAGGTAGAACAGAGCATTCTTCAGAGATGTAGACAGACTAATAATAAATGGTTATTCAAACATGTGTGAACAAAACAAAACACAACTGTGGGTATGTTTTTGAGGATGTAATGACATTCTAACACCACTTAAACCTCACAAGAGTCAATTTTGTGTAACATAGGAATGTTGGGATGCCATTTGAAACCGAGCAAAACCCACAACATTTCCAAGCAAAAGGGAGATTTGTGAAGAAGCCAGGCCACTCACACTACACATGTTTACTACACATTTTTCTATGTTTAAAAAAAAAAAAAAAAAAAAAAAAAAGCTTTTTTTTTTTTTTTTTTTTTTTTTTTTTTGTAGCTAAAAAGTTATGTGGTTTAAAATATTCTGACTTGAGTCCAGCAAGTGGCCATTTTGGATGACCTAATGCAGCCCAGGCAAGTTGAGACAGTGGTGTGAGAGAGAGAGGAAGAGAGGAACGTTTGATTTCCTCACAGCTGCACAGGGGATGAGTGGGGGATGCACCAGCTGCCGACAATGGCTCTTTATCAGAATGCGGACGTATGCATAAACACACAGTCCAGCTAACGCAACATAAAAAACGCACACATCAGTGCCAAAACACACAACAAAACACACAACTACGCACATCAACTTTCCAATGTCTAGAATCGCCTCATGGACAACAACAGGGCTCTCAGTGTGGAGACTCTGCTGCTGGAAGTAAACAAAAATATAGACCTATGCATTTGTTTGGTATGTAAAGTGCAAATGACAGATTAGACTCACGTTTGATGCATGGCATCAAACGTAGGAAAAACTGTCTCCATGGAAAATGTCGTGAAATATGGTTTTAACTTTGTTTTTACTTGGTATCATTCAAGTGATGTACCACTTATAGAAAATGTGAGGTGTTAAATATTGTAAATTACATAAAACATTTCAAGATTTCACGCATATTTATTCTCTGGTTATAGACTATTATAACTGATGATGATAATATGTAAGCTATGAAGTATTTTGGAATGATTTGGTCAACCCCAACAAACATAAACTTAAATAAATGCATAATAAATAATGATACAATATATTATGCAAAACAAAATACTGTAATATCATTGCCTGTCACTGGTATATACCCTTATCTCTTTAGCTCAGTATTTTATTTTTGCTTAAACCAGTAAAGCACAGACTATAGCTTACTCGCTGTCTGTGTCATCTCTTTCTCCTGTGTAAAACACCAGAGTTGTAAAACCAGTGTGGTGTGAAGGTTTGACTAATCACTTCACTAATACACATAGCTAACATAATTATATTTAAGATTTTACTCAGATTTTACTTTTCTGGTGAAGGTTGCAACTTTATTTCCTGGTTAGAGAAAGGCAGCATGACATACGTAGGTATTTCCATAACTGTTACCAAGCAACCATAATATTATCAACAGCTAAAACTTGTCTAAATTGTACAATAGTTATGATTAGCCTAATAAAAATAAATGACAACACCTTAATTTGGTTATATGAAGGGCTAAACTAAGATAAGATAAGATAAGATAAGATAAGATAAGACTTTATTGATCTCACACAGGAGAAATTTACTTGCCACAGTAGCTCCAGGACATTTGGACAAGAAAAGAAAGTGCATGCAGGCAGGAATGGGATAAAGTAAGTAATAATAAAATAGTAATAATAATAATAGTAACAACAAGCATCAACATGGAAATAATAATAGGAACAACAAGCATCAACATGGAAGAGAGGATATTGCACGTCTGGCCTATATGTTAGAATTATACAGTCTGATGGCGGTGGGGATGAAGGATCTGCGGTAGCGCTCCTTCTTGCACTGGGGGTGCCTCAGTCGGCTGCTGAAGGAGCTGCTCAGCTCCTCTATAGTCCGGTGCAGGGGGTGAGAGGTGTCGTCCATAATGGACATGAATTTGGGCATGTATGGCACACTGTAAACTGCTGTGTAAACTGTAAACTGCTAAATGGATTTGCAATAGATTTTTCTGTTGATGACATTGGTAAATCTTTTAAAACTCTCTGGTACACACAACCAAGTAGAAACAGGGGCATCGGATTGGATACTGTTTACCCAGGGCCCAGTGCAGGGAAGGGCCCTCACAAAGTCTGTAAGTGCATTTTTCATGAGACAACATGTAGTGTAGGCCCATCAAGTACCAAGGAAATACTTCATAGTTTACACAATGATCTGCTTTTTTAAATATGTATGCGGTGATGTGAGTTCTGACAGTTAATTTCAATCTTTATCATTTAAAAAAAACATCACAATTTAGCTAAATTACACATTTTATCAAAGCAGCTGTAGTCAATAATTGAAGAACGATTTCTATTAGTCATGTAAGCGCAGAGGGACAAGGCATTTGAGGTCATTTATTGTTAGAAAAATGCTGTCATCCACACAGCACTAGCTTTACAAAGAAATTCAATCATCATAGCCTGAATTATTCTTATTATTGAGGGCCTAAATAAGAGAAAAATGATGATTAAATGATGGAAAAGCCTTCACGTGTCCAGCTCCCATTCCAAGACAGTAATTTTTTAAAGCATAAACACGAAATGGTCATGTTTGGGGGTATTTTTAGAGTTCCATCTGCCTACTTGTGAACCATATTTTGTGATATATTGAGTTTTTCGATGGGTGATATGAAAATGCCATATCACCTTGGCTACAGCCACCACACCCTTTATCATTAGCTTCACTGCTGTTGGTAGGCATTTTATTTTTACATTATGTTCAAAGTGGCACTATGTAACTTTTTGGTTGGGGGTCAGTCACCTGCTTTTTTCTATGGATATGTGCTTGAAATGTTCCACATGTTCCACAGACATTAAACAGCTCGACCCTACAGTTATTCAATTACAGGTTGTTTAATAGCTAAAAACATTCTGACTGTGACGGGATTGTCTCTCCACAGATCTGAATTGAATACTGTTAAATACCACACTGTGAAAACATTCCAGACAAAGGAAGAACATATCCAAGGAAAAAAGCGTTTGACGGACTCGCCAACATTTATGAAAAAAATCTGTATCAGATCAGATTCCAATTTATTTCCACAGGTGAAAGTGGCCTGGGTGGTATTAAAAATATCTGATTTGACTTTGACTTTGACTCACACACTCAAAATCAGACTCATGTTTTTGTAGTTAAAAGTCTTGTAAACGGCAAAATAAATTCTTTCTGATCAAGATTCGTTTGATCTCTTACATCTGATTTTGGAGTTTTTATGTAATTGAAATAATCTTAATCAGATTTTGGTGTGCATGTAATGAAAACCACTGACATGAAAAGAAAAAAAAAAGAAAAAAAAAACAGATCTTGGTTGCATTCCTAATAAAAATAAAAATGCCCTTGAGAAAGCCCAGTCTCAGAAGCTGAACGGGGTTGGTCCTGGTTAGACTGGGTGATAAATTGTCAAAATATAAAATTGACAATCTGCTATTTTGGTGAGATTGTCATATTGTGATTCAGTATTTTATTATTATTTTTTGTTTAATACAGCTTTAAGCTCAGAGACCTCTCCACTAGGCCTGTCACGATAACTCATTTTGAAGCATGTTATATTGCTCGAGAGATATAGGCCTACTGCAATAAAAAATACTGAAACTACTTTAAGCCACTTACACGATGACAATAAAGCAGTAAACCCCAGTAAAACATTTTAAAATAGGCAGTATCATTAAAAGGTAATGTGCTATTAGTTATTCAAGCTCAAATCTTATTGTGTTACCTTAAATCTTCCCACATTTAAGAAAGAAGAAAGAAAGAAAGCTATGCCTTTATTAGTCCCACAGTGGGGAAATTCCAGTTCTGCATTTAACCCATCCTGTTATCAGGAGCAGTGAGCAGCACATTACTGCGCCCGGGGACCATCTCCATGATCTTCTTGCTTTGGCTTGGTCAGGACCAAAGCTGGAGGTACCTATGGTGCATGTTTTGGGTTGGTGGGGGAAACCGGAGTGCCCGGAGGAAACCCACCCAGACACGGGGAGAACATGCAAACTCCACACAGAAAGGCTCGGGTGACCCGGGGATCGAACCCAGACCATGCATGCAAACTCCACACAGAACACACACAGAAAGGTCTGGGCGACCCGGGGATCGAACCCGGAACCTTCTTGCTGTGAAGCAAGCCACCGTGCCGCCACGAAACAAAAACAAAACAAAACAAAAACAAACAAAAAAAGACACACGACAAATACTGAGTCCCAAAATATATAGTTCCAGGTTGCATATGCTGAACTTCTCCTATTGGTCAGTCTCGGCCATGCTCTGAGTGAGTGGGTTAAACCAATCACGGTGATGTGTGAACTCTCCACGTGCAATACTTATACTACACTATATTATATGCAATCTGTGAAATACACCTTACTTAACCCTACATGTACCTTTGTATTTTATTATATATATATATATATTTTTTTATTATATTGTTTACCTTTTCCCCTGCACGTTTTGAAACACTTTATTACTATGTACTATTACTGCATGCTATTAGCACTTCTCCACTATCTTAGCGAGTCAACGGTTCTTCTGATCTAAGCATTTCATTGCATTGTTGACCTTGTGTTGATCCTGCATATGACAAATAAACAATCTTGAATCTTGAATCTCAGCAGGAGCAAAAAGATAAATAAATTAAGATATAGATACTAGCTGGATAAATCATGGTAAAATTGAAATGATGGTCAGCTCTCAACAATTATGATATGCTTTTTTTTTAGCTTAATGGCACACCTCTACTGCGAGGAACGGGGCAGTGTTATTATTACTACACTATTATGATACCATTATTATTAGTACCACATCTGCAAAGAAAATTCCTATAGTGAAATTATGTATTGCAATATTTTGTGTTATTATAATAGTCGAGGATAGATTAATGATAGTTTAGCTGTCACACAAAGCTCTAACCCATATCTTAATGAGTAAATCCAGTTTTATTTTTAACAATTTGTTCTCATCATTTCTACTCTTTCCTGTGGAAAATCTCCCTGGGCTGTGTCCAGTTTTCACAAACAGTATCCATTCATTGTTTGTGGATTGACTCCAACACATTTTTCACACATTTAGGATTGATTCAGGCTTCTGTAACAGACTTCTGTAACTCCCAGCTTTTACCAACAAACTGTTCTTTCACACTTTTTAGCAATCTTAGCAAAAAAAGTCTACATTCAGAAAGGGACACAATGATCTTCTGAGACCACTGGTTCTATTGTCGGAGTTACTGATGATACAAGCAGGAAATTCTTGGTACAGAGATGGGCTGCTGTTTGAGATCTGTCTTGCTGTTGTGTCAGTTTTTAAAATCTATAGTATAAGGCCTACAAATGTATGTAAAGTTTTGGAAAAGTTCCAAATAACTTTTTAGTATTGTAAAAATAACAACAAAATGTTGTTATGGAATAGAAAATGATTTATTCTGTCACTTTTCATTCATTATTCTGTTCAAAAAGACACATCTGATGCACTGAGGGCAAACTGGGAATGATACATGATCACACACAGACTGGGGAAGCTTATACTGGTACTAAATATCTGCAAGTTTTTCATGTGAGACAGATATACAGTGGTACCTCACCTTACGAAATTAATTCGTTCCAGAAGTGGTTTCGTAACGTGAATTTTTCATAAGTTGAGTAGCTATTTCAATGGAAAAGGCCTGATTCGTTCCAAGTTTTTTTTTTTTTATAGTGTAACTTTTTTTTTTATAGTGTAACATTGTGTTCTGCTTCCTGATTGGCTAAGAGACTGTAGAGCCATGACTAAACGTGGAATAAACCAGGTCTAAACCAGAACTAAACCAGGTCTAGACCTGGACTGGACCTGGACTAAACCAGGACTGGACCAGGGCCGTGCAGCTGGTTTGTGGCTCGGGCTCCAGAGGACGCGTTCCGGGCGCCACGGTTCTCTCTCCTCGCGCGCAGTGCTCCCCGTGCCAGGTGCTCCTCGTGCCTGGTGCTCCTCGGTGCGCGCGGTGCTCCTCGGTGCGCGCGGTGCTCCTGGCGCGAGGGGTGCTCCTCGCGCCAGGTGCTCCTCGGTGCGCGCGGTGCTCCTCGGAGCTCGCGGTGCTCCTCGGAGCGCGCGGTGCTCCTCGGTGCGCGCGGTGTTCCTCGGTGCGCGCGGTGCTCCTCGGTGCACCTCGTGCGTCGCGCACGGTGCTCCTCGCGGGTGTTGCTCCTGTCTCCGCGCTGCTTCCGGAGTCGTCTCCCCCCACGCTTCACTATTAATACATTTTGTTGAAAATCTATGAAAGTTTGAGTGTTTAAACAAGAGAGAAATGCGAGAAAAGCCCAACTCCAGTCTGAGAAAAGCATAGAATGCGTGTGGTGAGGCATTTACAGCCCTAAAACATGTAGAACAATTGCAAAATACAAAGTTGTCCTACCTCGTGGACCTCTCTCACCGCGGGCCACCTCTGGAACCTAACCCCGTGTGTGTTGATAAAGTGTAGGCCTATTTACGTTTCGGGGTGTGCATCTGAGCGCGCATCTGAGCGCGCATTAATTGAATTTTTGAGATTTCGCGTTTCGTAACTTGAATTTTCTTTCGTATCTAGAGACCAAAATTTAACGTGAAGGCGTATCGTAACTTGAAATTTTCGCTTGTTGGGGCTTTCGTAAGGTGAGGTACCACTGTATATGGGAAAAAAAACTGTTATTGGACCAAATATATAGCCAATTGTTGGTTCTGGTTGAGAGTTTAAATTTTGTTGTATAATTTCTGTCTTGGATTTGTCCTGTTTATTTTTGCTTTTGTTGTGGTCTAGCTAGGTCTTAATGTGCCTTGGTGTGAAGTCTGAATTTAATTTTAATTCAGTCAGTAAAAAGAAATATATAAGCCTTGGGGTATTGGTCCAGTATTGTTTCTAGGAAGTTGCTCAAAAAAATCCAGATTTATTGACCAATATCCATATCCTGCAGAAGTTCCCACAGTGACAGAACAAACCTCTTTCACAGAACTGAAATAACACCACAGTTAGCCAAACCTACCTAAATAAGCCAATTTTGTGAAGTCAGCATCAACTTCTCTGAAACATCCCACTGGTTTGGACTTGGAAAAAGTAATTCTGACATTGTCTTTGTTCAGTTCTGGTGTAGTCCCTGTTTTAAACCAAGTAAAGGACTGGGACACTACCATAAACTGTAGACCAACTGACTTCACATTGAAAAACTGTCACCGCTCTCTCTGTAACTGCTGCTGTGAGTCTCATCATTTTGGTCTTAAAATGTTTATATTAACTTGCGCTACATATTCTTGGTGTTTTTATTTCGCTATTTGTCCTGTAAACGAAGACAGGACCAAATCAGGTGCTTTCTTTTGTTGAGACTGCGCCTGCTAGCGTTAGCAACAGGTTTGATTGACAGCATTGCTAAGCACCTGCTCTCTGTCAAACCAGAGATGAGGGTTTGAAGGGGTATTACCTCACTCCGGGTTAACTCTTTGGTTGATATGATACTTGTGGTCAAAGTTCTAAATAAGGAACTTGGCTCCAAATTCACCCCAGTAACTGCCAGCCTCGATGAGCTTTATTTGACTGGAGCTAGGTGACGTCACACCGTTAGTCCACTTTTATAAACAAATACAGTAGCCTAATTCGCATTTGCATATTTTCTCTAGATTCGTATCAATGTGCCCACGTTAGCTCTATTAGCCTGTTCACTTGTAAGCGGATGTTTACGGCGGATGTTTACGGCGGATGCGGTACGGCGACATCCGCCGTAAGTGGATGTTTACAAGTGAACAGGCTAGGCTACGCATGCAATGATGAGAAAAGAGCACCATGCAAATGAGAGAAAATAGGCTGATGGATTTTTTCAGACAACTGTTTGTGACGGAAATATATATCACTTTTTGGACAAATGTTGTTTTGCGAAGAAAAACAAGCTTTATTAACTGTCCCCACGAACTTACTGGACCTACTTATGTGAGCTCCAGAACCCGAGCAGAACCGGGCTGAGACGAGACTGTCAGCAGTAAGCCAGTGTTAATGCACGACACTGTTAGAAGGGAACCCATACAGATTCACATAAAAAAAAACAAAAAAAAAATAAAAACGCACTATCCCTTTAATTGTATTGGCTGCAGACCTCTTGATTTAAAAGACCAGAGCTGATCATTGACAATTAAAACTTGATTACTTGTTCAGCCCCACTTACTAAACATTCAAAGTATTTCATACAAACTCCTCTGTGCTCTTATTTCATTGGCGATAGACGGAGGAACCTTGTAGACCGTGATGGGTTGGGACAGATGGTTAAACCCACTCACCTCTGCTGTTCTGGGACTTATGGGGTAAAATGGCCACCCCCGTCCCACACTCGCACTGGCATTTCCTGATCTGTTTCCTGTGAGCCCAAACACACACATCGCCAACGCACTCAAAAAAAAAAAAAAAAACACTGGAAAAGGTATCATGATGGACACATCTGTTACTGTAGATGGGAGAGACATGCTGCTGTACTGTTGTACTGTACTCTAGTAGTACTACTACTACCACTACTACTACTAGTAGTAGTAGTAGTAGTAGTAGTAGTAGTAGTACTAGTACTAGTAATAGTAGTGGTGAAATATATTGTAACTGAAACTAGCTATTGTTAAATGTGCTAAAAGTTGGCCTATAACAGAATATTGGATGACATTTGGAGAGTCAGCTCTTAATCCAAATCCATAATTAAAAAGTATTCTATTGTTATTTACAGTGTGTAACTTTTCTGGCTTGTCTCCATGGAGATATAAACTTATTTCCATGGACAAAGAATACCAGTGTAAATTACAAGTCAGATCTCTGGAGTTAAGAATGTAACTATGTCTTTGGACAGCTCCAGGCAAAGCAATAACATCTCAGTGGAGATGTGGCACAGTGGCACAGTGGCTATGACTCACAGCAAGAAGGCTCTGGGTTCAACTCCCGAGACGCTTAGGCCTTTCTGTGTGGAATTTGTATGTTTCTCCTGAGTGGGAATGGGTTTCCTCCAGGCTCTCCAATTCCCTTACCTGACCAGCCAGAGCCGCGCACTTTGACAAAACTTTACAAAGACGAGTGGATTTAGAGTCATATCCTGTCTCCTGAGGGCATGATTGACAGATGGATTAACCAATCAGAGAAATGCATGCCCTGTTTGCGTCAAAAACAAACATGGCTGTTTACATGTAAAAAAGGGGGGGACAACATAAAGGACTGAGAAGCAGCACTGATTTTTGCAAAATCAGCAATAAAAGCACCAACTATTGTTTATCTCAGGTTAAAAAAAAAGTGATTGTACATTTTGTTCTGAATGTTATGAGAATTTTCAAGAGGAGATGTCTTCTACATTTGAGAGGCACATGCTACAAATTAGCATCTGTGATTGAATCATCTAAAGTTCAGACAGAGGTTTTTCACGCTCTGTTGTCCAGTTCCAGTCTCAAGACCTTGAGATGGTTCTCCGCTCTGCTCCAACTCCTGACAGGTTACCCGACCTGCATTGGATGGGTCAAATGCAGAGGACAAATTTCCCCACAGAACCAAAGAAGTGTACGACCATAACAAGCAGAAGGGTTACTTATGTATTTAAGTAACAAAAACATGAAAATAATGTAATTAACATTGAGTCTGACCAGTAACTAATGATTAGAAACACACACCCTACTTTATACACCTATAGATTTTTAAATACAGTAATCCACAAAACTTGACATTTCAACCATTAAAAGCAGTTATATATGTAATTCATCATTTCTGAGCTTCAGAATAACCTTATTTCTTTTTAACAGAACGCACAGTGAAAGTGGCCTCTGTGTGTATGAATTTTTCAGCAGAGTGGAGATGTTGTGGATGTTTGTGAGGACAGAGTATAGCCCCATTGAGTGCTGGGACACGTGATGGCAGAGAAAAGCCCATTCATTTTTAAATACTCGAGTGGGAGGATGAACAGGAAGAACACTACACATAAGAAGCCCCATGTTTGTAGAAATGACTGAGATGTAAACAAATGTAATTCACTGGATTTTTGTAATTCACTGGATTTTTAATGGCCCTATATTGACTCTTGTGAGCTATAGACCATGTTGTGATGTTGTTACCTCCTCAAAAACATACCTGGAGTTATGTTTGATTCATTCAAAGCAGTAAAGAGGGTGGTGCGAGCGGCAGAGGACATCACTGGCAGCAATCTCCCCTCCATCCAGGACATTTACCACAGCAGGGGTCTGCATAAGGCACGCAGCATCACTAAGGACCATACTCATCCGGCACAAGGACTCTTCCGTCTGCTACCCTCTGGTAGACAATACAGGAGCCTGCCAGCACGCACAAAAACACTCAGACAGCTATTAACCCCAAGCTGTCAGACTACTGAACTCTGGATAATACTCTAAATAATACTGAACTCTCAATAATACTGCACTAAACTACTTTTCATTATGCATAATATGTTTACTGCTGCTGCTCTCTATGAATGTGTCATGTTTGTCACTACCTCACTATAAACTACTGTTACCTGTGCAATAATCTGTGCAATACTTATACCATACAATGTGCAATATGAAATCCACATGCAACACTTATACTACACCGTATTATGTGCAATCTGTGAAATACTGTACTCTACTTACACCTTATTTAATTGTACCTGTACCTTTGTACATTGTACTTTGTATTTTTATTACATTTTATTACATATTTTTATTATATTGTTTACTTCTTCCCCTGCACATTTGCGACACTTTTTTACCATGTACTATTATTGCATATTATTAGTACTTCTTGACTATCTCAGCGAGTCAATGGTTCTTCTGATCCTAAGCATTTCATTGCATTGTTGACCTTGTGTTGATTCTGCCTATGACAAATAAACAATCTTGAATCTTGAATCTTGAATCACACGTGACTTTTTATTATCCTTTATTTATCCCTGTAGGGAAATTATTCTCTGCATTATTCCCATCCTTTCAAGAGCAGTGGGCAGCACATCTTTCAGGCACTCAGGGATCCATCTCCATGATCTTATTGCTAGGCAGGAAGAACATGCAAACTCCACACAGAACCTGCTGTGAGGCATGAGTGCTATCCACTCACTCAAAATGCTCTGTTCCACCTTGTGATGTCATGAAGAGGTAGTTAAGTTAACAGCTCCTTTTTACCTTGAGTTTAGTAGAGATTGGTAATTCCAGGGCTGAAATGATCCAAATGATTCTAGTGAAGGTGTGTGGATTTTAAAAACGAAGTGGAGCATATCCTTTATTACCACATGACATCACATGAGTGTTCTCTGTTTGAGAAGAACTCAGCCTAAATATAGAGGGTTTGTGTGTTAAACATGTGTAAATGAAACAAAACACAACTCCAGATATTTTTGTGATGAGGAAACAACATTACGACATAGATATATGGGCCTTTAAAGGGACTGTACCTGATTTTTTTTTTTTTTTTTACCATTTTATAAATGTGAAAAACAGAACCATTTTAAACTGTTTGCAGTGGTCCAAAGTTGTTACTCACTTGACTTATGCATTTCGAGCATCCTAATTATTCACAGTGATGAGCTTATAATTGCTTTTCATAACTTTTAGAAGCCAGAGTGGAGTTTTACCGCCACAATAACACTCAAAACAACTAGCATGCTAACAGTGCACTGACCCATTATCACACAATAAAATGCTTTATAATTCAATAACAATATTACACTAGACTTATTATGACTTGTTGAAGTTTATATTCATCTACTCGTTTTAAGATTTGATTTGGTCCAGTTCTAGTTCTGGTTCCGTCCTGGTCTAGTCCAAGTTTCGTTCCAGGGTCCAACTCCCTCTTTTGATGTCGTGAAGAATCTACTAGAGCAACATTGGCTCAGGTAGTAGAGCAATCCTCACCAGCTGCATCACTGTGTGGTATGGCACCTGCACCGTGTCCTGCAGGAAAAAGCTACATCAAGTAGTGAGAGCAGTTGAGAGAATCATGGGTGTCTCTCTCCCCTCCCTGCAGGACATCTACAGCACCCACCTCACCCGCAAAGCCCTCTGCATTGTTGGTGATCCCACCCACCCATCCAACTGCCTCTTCAGTCTGCTGCCATCAGGAAGGAGACTGAGGAGCCTCAGGGCCAAGACCAGCAGACTGAAAGACATCTTTATCCACCAAGCTGTCAGGATGCTGAACTCTCTCCCTGCCCTCCCTCCCCCAATGACAATGCTGCTTAAATGACACTTAAAAAACACTGACACTTAAATGACACTTAAAGGACACTGACACTGCAGCTTAAATGACACCATTTGAGCTTTATTACGGTACATATTGTGTGTTTACCTATTTGTATTATAGGTTTATGGTACTTTTGCCATGGGTATATGTGATGTTTTAGTCATGGTGTTTATTGTCTTGTTTATCAGATGTTTTATGTTCACTGTGGGCCTAGGGGGCGCTGTAATTTCAAATCCTGTGTGTGCAACCTGTACATATGTTTTTTGACAATAAAGCTGACTTTGAACTTTGAATCGTGTTTGGTTGTTGAATCCCAGATCTAACCAGTGTATCTTGTTCTTATACCCTTGAGCAAGACACTACACCCTGAATGTGTGGTTGGAGCATTCAAAATCTGTTTACCAACACTGAGGATTGATTTAGTTATTTAAGAAGCTTGTAAAGAGTCCAAACCATTATTATTATTAAAGGGGCATATTACGCTAAATTCTGATCTATTATGTTGTTTCCTTATCACAAACAAACCTGGAGTTTAGGTTCTTCTCTTGAACAGAAAACACTCCTTTCCACATTGTGATGTCATGTGGTAATACAAGAAGTGCTCCACTGTGTTTTCACTCCATACGCCTTCACTAGAATAATTTGGATGATTTCAGCCCAGGAACTGCCAATCTGAACAAAAGGTAAGAGATAGCTGTTAACTTGAAAACTACCATTACCACTACCACTACATGATGACAAGATGGAAAAGAGAATTTTGAGATTTGGAGATGTAGACACTACAGAATGATTATAAAGGATTACTCAAACATGTGTGAATGAAACAAATCACAATGCCTGGAATGTTTTTGATGAGGTAATAACATTATAAGATGGCTTAAGGCTCACAAGAATCCATTTTGTGTAATATAGGACTTTTAAATACTATATACACTTACACTGTTACACTGTCATTTTTCGTTTTTGCAATTGGATATATTGAATAACCCTTTTCGCTTCCCATATATGCGCAGTCAATAGCCCACCAAGCAATCCACCTTAACTCGTGCAGTTGGTTGCACAATTCCACCTTAAAAGTGACTCAGAGCTCTTAAACTCCTTCAGACTTCTGGATGGGCTCCACTGAACACATGGGTCTGGTTTTATTCTTCTATTTACCAAGTCTCCCATAAATCACTCACTTTAGTGCCATTATTTAACCACATTATTTGAACATTCAGGGCTTTTTTCCATATAATCTTTTTCCCTTTCTACTATATCTGTAAAGCAAACATGCAGCACGCACGTCAGCAGTGAGTCAGGCCTGGTCTCCACCTTAAGAGCGACCTGTTATATCACTATGTGGCCTATTAATCATAAAACACAGTATGACTATAGCTGTATAGATGATGGTTCAAGGTGGGCAAGTGCAAGTATGCGAGTAAAATATGTTATATCATTTTTTCACTGTTAAAGTAAAATTTAAAAAGCGTCGGATCCAAATAAGCATATTAACATTCATCTGCCTTAAAGGTGCGCTATGTAACTTTTTAATTGGGGGTTTGTCACCTGCTATGGACACGTCAGTTCTTTGCCTTGAATGTTCCACAGTATGACGTAAACATAAACTCTTTACATTTATTAAATTACAGGAGGTTTTATGGCTCAAAAGTACCTAGAAAAACATCCATTCTGACTGTGAGCGGGGTCGCCTCTCCACAGATCTGGTCTGCTTTGGTCTCCTGAAGACAGAAAAGTTTAATGCAATACTGTGAAACATTCCAGACAAAGCAATAACATCTCTACAGAGAAAAGAATTTGACGGACCCTCCAACAGAAAAGTTATACACCTTTGCACTTTTGCTGTAAATGCATAAGAACCACACATGGGAAAACCTGAAATATAATCAATTAATAATATATAATACATATATAATATGTATAATAATACATATATATGTAATACAGAGACATGTACTGCTGCATAAAAAGTAGAAGAAATTATTTACAAAAGAAAGTCTTCAATATTCAGTGCTCAACTTAATAAAGCATTTTTGTCCCTCCCATAACTATTACATAAATTATTCAGTAGTCTTAAAGTAATGTATTTTTTTACTTTGATTCCCCAAGTCCGAGCTAAACTAGGAAGAAACAGGACTTAAAGTTGAATTACATAACATTTCTAGTGGAGGGTGCGCCACCTGCTTGTCTCCATGGAAATGTTATTGCTTTGACTAGAATGTTCCACAGTATAGATTAAGCCTATCTATCATGAGAGACACAAGCTGATTTAAGCACTACACTACATTACAATTCAGATCTGTGGAGAGTCGATCCTATTCACAGAAGGAATTACAGTGGTACCTCACCTTACGAAATTAATTTGTTCCAGAAGTGGTTTTGTAACGTGAAAAATTCATAAGTTGAGTAGCTATTTCAATGGAAAAAGCCTGATTCGTTCCAAGACCCCGATCCAAGTTTTTTTTTTTATAGTGTAACTTTTTTTTATAGTGTAACATTGTGTTCTGCGTGTTTCTCACATTTGTCTCTCGTTTAAACACTCAAACTGTCATAGATTTTCAACAAAATGTATTAACAGTGAAGTGGGGGGGGGGAGCGGGAGGGGGGAGAAAACTGCGCTCTGACACGTGTGTGATAGCGCAGCATGACCCGGCGCGGAGCTGACAGCAGGTCTAGACCAAGGTCTAAACCTGGACTGGACCAGGACTAAACCAGGACTAAACCAGGACTAGACCAGGACTAGACCAGGTGGATTAAAGCAGCGAGGAGGGGACTGCACGCAGTCTGAGCGCATGAACGCATGAACGAGACCCATGCAAGAGCCGCGGGCTCCTCCTGGTTTAGTCCAGGTTTAGTCCTGGTTTAGTCCAGACCACCGCGGCTCCTCCTGGTTTAGTCCAGGTTTAGTCTTGGTTTAGTCCAGACCACCGCGGCTCCTCTAGACCTCCTCTAGACCTGGTCAGGTCTAGAGGAGGTCTAGACCACCGTGGCTCTTGCATGGGTCTCGTTCATGCGTTCATGCACTCAGACTGCGTGCAGTCCCCTCCTCGCTGCTTTAATCCACCTGGTCTAGTCCTGGTTTAGTCCTGGTTTAGTCCTGGTTTAGTCCTGGTCCAGTCCAGGTTTAGACCTTGGTCTCGACCTGCTGTCAGCTCCGCGCGGGGTCATGTGCGCACATCACACACGTGTCAGAGCGCAGTCTTCTCCCCCCTCCCCCTTCCCCCCACACTTCACTATTAATAATTTTGTTGAAAATCTATGAAAGTTTGAGTGTTTCAACGAGAGACAGATGTGAGAAAAGTTTAAATTCAGTCTGAGAAAAGCGTATAATGTGTGTGGCTGAGCGCGCATTATTTGAATTTTTGAGATTTCGCGTTTCGTAACTTGAATTTTCTTTCGTATCTAGAGACCAAAATTTACCGTGAAGGCGTTTCGTAACTAGAAATTTTCGTTTGTTGGGTCATTCGTAAAGTGAGGTACCACTGTATTGTATTTTTGAGCAAAAGAAACACCCATAATGAGTAAATGCTAGATGGATATGTTTAAATACACCAAAAAAGTTGTGCAGTTCACCTTTAAGCAATTCTGGAAAATGCCTACAATAGGAGTTTGTTCTTCATCACAAGAATCCACCACTGGCTATAACAAGTTTAAAGGTGTACTATGTAACTTGTCTGCTTGTCTCCATGGAGATGTGTTTTTACAGGGTGTTTTAGAGCATTTTTACAGTTCAGAACTATGGAGAGGTGACCCGACTCAGATATGAGATATATCTGGGCAATAAAAACATCTGTATCTGAATAAATACAAGTTAACTTTAAGGCCAACCTGTGGAACATTCTAGGCAAAGCAATAACATCTCCATGGACACAAGCAGGAGATGGACCCCCCACCAAAAAATTTTGAGAGTACAACTTTAATTTCATAGTTTGTTTACCGTTTTATTTAATTTAACCTTATTACAAAGTGATGTCATCTTCTTATCAGTTGTAGGTTTAAAGCAGTTTTACACATGACACTTGAGTTCACAGGGCTGTTAAATCTGGGCGTGTGAGTCCTTTCGACCTTTGTAAAAATCAGGTGAGGTTCAAAAAGAGTCCCTCCCACTAACCTCAGGTATAAGTAGGTCAATAAAGTTGACTTTACACATCCACGTTTCAGATATATTTCATTTGCGTTGTGTGCAGCAAGTGATAGAGGAATGACTTTGTGAAGGGACAGAATATGATTAAGTATGTTGTGTATTGTATGTTTTTTTTCTATTAAATATGTTTATCTGTGGACAAGGGATATTCCATGAAGAAAAAATACTGTAGCACCATGTAGCAAAGAGTGGAGAACTTGGGGTAGTGATTGCATGTTCTATCTATGTCTGTAGGCCTGTGTGGGAATCTGTCCTCAAAGTTGATTTAGTATTGATCATGAATGTTCATGTGTAAAGTAGCCTTTGTAAAATATACTTATCTAATGACTTCAAGTTCAAAATTCAAGAGTAGGCAATTGTTGAATGCAGTGTTTAACAAATACACAAATGATCTTGAACTACCGGTAACCCTAATATTATGATACATTGGCTCATTGGATTTTTACAGAAGTAGTAATAGTAGTAGTTGTGTTTTTTTTTTTTCTCAGAGCAAAAAGAGATTACATTAAACTGAAATTGATTTTTTTTTTAAGGCCATGGCAAAGTCGTGTTTTCTGGTGCACTGGTTGAAAATTTAATTCTGGGGGATGATGTTATTGCATGGAATTTTCTATAGTCCATCCATCCATCCATCCATTTTCTTCCGCTTATCCGGGGCCGGGTCGCGGGGGCAACAGTCTAAGCAGGGACGCCCAGACCTCCTTCACCCCGGACACTTCCTCCAGCTCCTCCGGGGGGACCCCAAGGCGTTCCCAGGCCAGCCGGGACACATAGTCCCGCCAGCGCGTCCTGGGTCTTCCCCGGGGCCTCCTCCCGGTGGGACGTGCCCGGAACACCTCCCGAGGGAGGCGTCCAGGAGGCATCCGAAACAGATGCCCGAGCCACCTCAGCTGCTCCTCTCAACGTGGAGAAGCAGCGGCTCTACTCCGAGCTCCTCCCGCGTGACTGAGCTCCTCACCCTATCTCTAAGGGTGCGCCCACCCACTCTACGGAGGAAACTCATTTCGGCCGCTTGTATCCGCGATCTTGTCCTTTCGGTCATTACCCAGAGCTCATGACCATAGGTGAGGGTAGGAACGTAGATTGACCGGTAAATTGAGAGCTTCGCCTTTCGGCTCATATTTCGGCTATAGTATGGCATTAAATTGATCAATGTCCAGATTTGTAGGTGGGGCCAACTGGCTTAGTTACAGGTCAGACCTGTGGAGAGGCAAGCCCACTCACACAAAGACTGTTTTTCAGAAATAAAAAAAAAATAAAAATCTGTAAATAAATTAGAAAGATACATTTGATGAGAATTTGTGAGAGCTAGGAAAAACTTAGATCTAAATTTACGCTAAAATGTCTCTAGTGAGCTTTAAGCCACGTTAGAATGTTGTTACTCCTCAAAATATACCTGGAGTTGTGTTTTGTTTCATTCATGCATGTCTGAGTAATCCTTTGTTATTATTCTGTGTACATCTCCGAAGCTCAAAATGCTCTGTTCCACCTTGTGATGCCAAGTTAACTGCTAACCTTTTACCTTTAGTTGAGACTGGCAGGTCCAGGGTTGAGATCATCCAAAAGATTCTAGTGAATGTGTATGGAGTTTAAAAACACTGTGGAGCACTTCCTGTATTACCACATGACATCACAAGGCTGAACAGAGTGTTTTCAGTTTGAGAAAAGAGCACAAACATGAAGGGTTTGTGACAAAACATGTGTGAATGAAGCAAAATACAACTCCAGGTATGTTTTTGAATAAAATAATAACCTAGATCAGAAAAAAGCATAATAAAAACCCTTTAAAACCCCAATTCCTATTTGCACTGTATAAAATCAGGTCTCTTATTGCTTTAAGACCCAGAAATGACCTGTGTTCATTGCTGTAGTTGTGGAGTAGATAAGAGGGCCGCTGCGTTGGCTTCAGTTCATCTGTGGTTCCTGTCTGTAATTGCACTCAGCCTCTTGGTCAACTAGATTAAACCCTTTACTGCTGTATCGCCTTACAAAAAAAAAAAAAAAAAAAGGAAGAAAAATGGGGGGAGAAACCAGGCGGACTTTGTGAGCCCACTCGTTCCTCCCAGTGGAATCCAATGGAAAAGGCAGGTTTGGACGAGTACTAGCTCCGGCGTGGGCTGGAGGAGCACAGAAAAAAAAAAAAAAATCCAGAATTTCAGTAAAGTCCTGACAGGAACAGGGCCGCACAGGGACAGTGTGGGAGGAGAGTGAGAATGGGAAAAGGAGAAGGAGGAGAGAGAGATGGGGAGAGTCAAGGGGGAGAGCAAGAGAGAGAAAGAGAGGGAGGATGGGTAAGGAGAAAGCGGAGAGGATGGCTAAGGAGAGGCAGGAAGAATGGGTAAGGAGAGAAAAGAGAGGAGGGGGGAGAAAGAGAGACAGAGGAGAGAATCGGTGAAGTGAGAGAGAGAGAGAAAGAGAAAGAGGAGAGAGAAAGATGGCAGGGGTCAAGGGGAAAGAAAGAAAGAGTAAGGGCAGGAGGGAGGGAGAGAGAAGAGAGAATAGCTGAGGAGAGAATGAGTGAGGAGGGGTGGCTGGTGAAGAAAAGAAAGAGAGAGGAGAGAAAGAGAAAAAGAGAGGGAGGGAGGCAGGAGAGAATGGGTAAGATGAGCGAGACGGAGGGATGTTATGAGGCTCACAGGAGTAAAGACGAGGAGTGATGTGGTTGTTCTGATTAAATATGGATTCTGTCATTGCACACCTACATTATTCACATGTCCAATTTTGAGTTATATAGTGACCATATTGTGAAGTATTGAGTATCTTTATTAATAGATTTTCCTTATTTTTTAGCTGACATTCCTTTGACAGATAGGCTTTGGAGAGAGAGGAGAGAATGAACAGAAGGTGAGAGAGAAAAATGGGAGATTGGGTTTTCAGCAATCTCAAATTGTGATACAAAACATGGGAAACAGAAGAAGAGAGAGAGAGGGTGAAAGGATGGGGGTGTGGAGAGAGGACAGAAGGGTTGGTGAGCAAGGAGGAAAGAGAGAAAAAAGAGAGGGATCACTGAAGGGGCTATAAGGACCACAGGAGAAAGGCTAGCGTGTGGTCAGAGAGATGGAGGTGCTGTTCTGATTAAATACAGTATGGATCCACACATTTTTCAACAAACTAAAAAGCAGTTAAAGGGATAGTGCTTTTTTAAAAAAAATGTTAATCTGTATGAGTTTCCTTCTAAACCCTGTTGACACCGGCTTACCTCTGACAGTCTCAGCTGATCCCGGTTCGGCTCGCTTTCTGGCGCCCACGTAAGTAGGTCCGGTAACTTCTCTGGGACATGAAATAAAGCTTGTTTTTCTTCTCAAAACAAAACATTTGTTAGAAAGGTGATATATTTGCATCCGAAACAGTTGTCCACGAAACATCCAGCAGCGTATTTCGCATTTGCGTATTGTGTCTCTCCACTCGTATCACTACGCTCATGTTAACTCTATCAGCCTGTTCACCTTCAGCGGATGTCTACGCCGATGTTTACAAGTGAACAGGCTGATAGAGTTAACATGGGCGTAGTGATACAAGTGGAGAGAGACAATACGCGAATGTGAACAATTTTGTGGACAACTGTTTCGGACGCAAATATAACATCTTTCGGACAAATGTTTTGTTTTGAGAAGAAAAACAAGCTTTATTTCATGTTCCAGGGAAGTTACCGGACCTACTTATGTGGGCTCCAGAAAGCGAGCTGAACCGGGATCAGCTGAGAGTGTCAGAGGAAACCCATACAGATTAACATAAAAAAAACGCACTATCCCTTTAAAGGGATATGCCACCCCCAGGTCAAATTTGGGCATCTCCCCACAGTCCAGAGACTAAAATAAGTGGTGGAAAGCGTTTTCCTGCTCACCCAGCCATTGTCCGAGTCTGTCGCCACTGACCGCCGCGGTATCTGGTGCTCCTCCGCCTTAGACTGGAGTCTAACGTCGCCAGAGAAAGATTTCGGCCAAAAGGAATTAATTTGCTCGATGCGTTTCCCAATTACTTTGTGTGTAGTGCGCATTCATATCGAGTGCAAATAAATGTGCAAATCAACACGGAGAGCTTGCCTTGGTCATTTTGGGTGGGAACTATTTTCCAGTGCGTAAGAATACAGCCGTATCACGCAGCACGCTGCCAGGGGAATCCCTGTTACGCACCGGGAAGGGAGTTCCCCTGTTGCACAACGTGGTGCGTGATACGGCTGTATTCTTACGCACTGGAAAATAGTTCCCACCCAAAATGACCAAGGCAAGTTCTCCGTGTTGATTTGCACATTTATTTGCACTCGATATGAATGCGCACTACACACAAAGTAATTGGGAAACGCATCGAGCAAATTAATTCCTTTTGGCCGAAATCTTTCTCTGGCTACGTTAGACTCCAGTCTAAGGCGGAGGAGCACCAGATACCGCGGCGGTCAGTGGCGACAGACTCGGACAATGGCTGGGTGAGCAGGAAAACGCTTTCCACCACTTATTTTAGTCTCTGGACTGTGGGGAGATGCCCAAATTTGACCTGGGGGTGGCATATCCCTTTAAAGCGGACCTACTGTGTGTAAAATGGACTCTTCAGAGCTCTTAAAGATTCCATGACATGGTACTTCTTGATGCTTTTATATGGCTCCTTAATGGTTCCCTAATACTGTAAATGAATCCTTCTTCAAAATCAAGACTCAGTGCATGAGAAACAGAGATAAGATGAGAAAGAGTATTTTTTCTCTCTCTGAACAGGCCATTATGGGTGTTGTTGCTTGAATGCAAATGAGGAGAAAAGAGCTGGCCTATAGTAGAGGGTGGGGGCGTGGCCAAACTCTCCGCTCTCCGCTCTCAGCTCTCAGCTGATCCATTTCCGTGTTTTTGCACAGGGGGAGAGATTTGAAGCGTTCCATTGAAAAATAAACACATTTCCACAAAAAATAAAATTAAACCACTGCTGTTCAAAGGTCCAGAGGCTCAGATAAAGGACTTTCGAGCCTAGAAACACTCGGACGTGCCTCCAGGCAAATAAAAAAAACGCATTTCGCATTGCCTAGCGCATTCGCAGTCCAAACTCTCTGGGCGTGATTTACAGAGACGCTGAGTACAGACAGACGGGGGTGGAACTGCATTTGCATTTATTTTTTCGATCTGACGTCAATAAGGTGCCTTGTTCAAAATCGCCCGTTTGAGCTCTGATTTTTTGTAACGCAGAAAAGGATCGCAAATGCTCAGTTTAGACATTTTGCAACTTTTAACCATGGGGGGGGGGGCTAAACAGGGTAGGGGAGCTCACATTAACGTTCAAAAACCTCAGAAAGTGAAAATTTCATGCCATGGGACCTTTAAACATATATTTGTTCCTCCTCCTCTTTAACACTGCTTTATTTAGAGTGATTTGTGCATGTTTAAGCACACTTTAC